>PVKA01011451.1:50641-60974 GCA_004027165.1 Ctenomys sociabilis
AGAGAAATAGACTGGCACAGTGGATTAGGAAACAAAATCCAACAATATGCTGTATACAAGAAACACACTTAACTCAAAAGGACATTCATAGGCTCAAAGTCAAAGGATGGAAAACAATACTACATGCCCCAGCACCTCAGAAAAAAGCAGGAGTAGCAATTCTGTTCTCAGACAGTCTCAACTTCAAACCAAGAATGATGAAACGACACAAAGAAGGCCACTATATATTGGTCAGGGGAAAAATTCAAGAGCAAGAAGTAACACTCATAAATATTTATGCACCAAACACAGGAGCACCCAACTATGTAAGACAAATCTTAAGGGACATGAAAAACTTAATGTCTAAGAATACAATCTTAACAGGAGACCTTAACACCCCCTTATCTCAAAAAAATAGATCAACCAGACAAAAGATTAGCAAGGAAGTAGCAGAACTGAACTAGAGCTTGGAACAAATGGACCTGGTGGACACGTAAAGAGTGTTCCACCCAACCACAGCTGAACACACATTTTCTTCAGCTGCACACGTGTCATTTTCCAAAATAGACCACATACTAGTCCAGAGGTCATGCGTAAGTATATGCAAGGGAATAGAAATTATCCCATGCATATTATATGACCACAGTGTAATGAATCTGGAACTAAATGACAAAAGCAACTAGAGACACCCGCTAAATTCATGGAAACTAAACAACCCCATACTCAGCAATCTATGTGTCACAGAAGAAATTCAACAAGAAATTCAACATTATCTACAATTCAATGAAAATTCAAGTACAATTTACTGGAATTTATGGGATGTGATGAAAGCAGTTCTTGGAGGGAAAATCATAGCTATGAACTCACACATCAGGAAAACAGAACGGGAACAAATTAGCACCCTATTGTTGTACCTCCAACAACTAGTAAAAGAAGAGCAAACAAAACCCAGAGCGCACAGACGGGAAGAAATCATAAAGATTAGCGCAGAAATTAATTGAATTGAGATGAAGAAAACAGTTCAAAGAATCCACAAATCAAAAAGTTGGTTCTTTGAAAAACTAAATAAAGTTGATAAGCCTCTTGCCAACCGCATCAAAAAGAGGCTAAGGAAAATTCAAGTACAGGCGATAAAGAATGAAAAGGGTGAAATCACCACAGACCCAGAGGAAATTCAGAAGATTATCAATAGTTACTTCAAGAATCTTTATGCTCACAGAATAGAAGACACAGAAGAAATGGACAGATTCCTAGAAAGATACAAATCACTAAAACTGAATTAAGAAGATCTAAAAGCTCTGAATAACAACCAATGAAATATGAAATGCAATAAAAAGCATACAGGCAAAGAAAAGTCCAAGTCCTGATGGATTCACAGCTGAATTCTACAAGAAATTTAAACAATATATAATCCCTATACTCCTCAATAAAATTGAAAAGTAAGCCATTCTCCAAAAACCTATCCTGGAGGCAAGTATTATACTGATACAAAATCAGGGAAAGCCAAAACTAAAAAAGAGAACTACAGGCCAATCTGATTCATAAATAGAGATGCAAAAACCCTGAAGATAATCCTAACAAATTGACTGCAGCAAATCATCAAGAAGATCATACACTATGACCAGGTAGGATGCATCCCACAGATGTAAGGATGGTTCAATATATGCAAATCTATAAACGTAATACACTATATGAATGGAGCCAAATCTAAAATCCACATGATCATCTCAATTGATGCAGAAAAAGTTCTTGAAAGAGTCCAACTATCATTCATGTTCAAAATCCTACAGAAAATTGGAATATATTGTCACTCCTTCAAACTGATAAAAAACATTTATGTTAACCCGAAGACAAATATAATTTTAAATGGGGAAAAACTGAAATCTTTTACTCTCAGATCTGGTACATGAAAACGTTGTCCTCTATCACTCCTTCTGTTCAATTTAGCTCTGAAATCATTAGTTAGAATCATTAGACAACAGAGAGAAATAAAAGGAATAAGAATAGGTAAAGAAGAAGTTAAATTATTATTATTTGCAGATGACTTGATACTTTACTTGGAATACCCAGACAACTCCCCCAAGAAGCTACTAGAATTCATATACAAATTCAGTAGCATATAAGGATACAAAGTCAATACCCAAAAGTCAGTAGCATTCATCTACACAGATAAGAAACACACTGAGAGGGAAATTAGTGAAACAATACCTTTTACAATAGCACTGCAGAAAATGAAAAACCTTAAAATTGATCTAACTAAAGAAGTCAAAGACCTTATCAAGGAAAATTACAGTACTCTGAGGAAAGAAATCTTAGAGGATTTCAGAAAATGAAAAGATATTCCCTGCTCCTGAGTAGCAAGAGCCACCATTGTGAAGGTGTTCATTCTCCCAAAATTGCTGTACAGATTCAATGTACATCCCTATCAAACTACCACCCACATACTTCACAGACAGAGAAATCATTCCTAAAATTTATTTGGAACCAGAGAGACCTAGAATAGCAAAGGCAATCCTGGCTAACAAATTCAAGGCAGGAGGCATCACAATACTACAAAGCTACTGTGATAAAATAAGCATGGTACTGTTAACAAAATAGACCTGAGAATCAATGGAATAGATTAGAGGATGAAGACGCCTTTATGAACACACTCAGCCACCTGATCTTTGAGAAAGGGGCCAAACACGCTTACTGGAAGAAAGATAGCCTCTTTAAGAAGTAGTTCTGAAAAAACTGTCTCTTCATGCTGAAAACTAAAACTTGACCCAGGTCTATCACCATGCACTAAACTATAGTCAAAATGGATTAAAGATCTGAACATTAAAACAAAATTACTAAATCCCCTGTAAGAGAAAGTACTGGGAACTCTTGACGATATAAGGGTAGACAGAGTACATGAAGAAAAATTAAATCTCATGGGTAACATAGGAAGAATTAAAAACTGTGACCTCTTTTTGAGACGTTTTTGTACATCAAAGTAGTTACCATCATAGTGAAAAAACAACCCACAAATTTGGAAAAAATCTTAATAAACACTCAGACAAAGGTCAGCTCTCTAGAATTCATAAACAACTAAAAAGGATTAGGTCCCAAAATTTAAAGATCCAATCCAGAAATGGGCATCCGAGATGAACACACTCTTCACAGAGGACAAAATTAAAGAAGCGAATATATATGAAAAAATGGTCCACATCAGTAGCCATTCATGAAATGCAAATTGAAACTGAGCTAACATCTCCACCCAGAAAGAATGACTATCATAAACTAATCAACTAATAACAAATGTTGGAGAGGCTGTGTGGAAAAGGAACCCTTCTCAAATGCTGGTGGATATGTAGCCTGATGCTAACATTATGGAAATCAATTTGGAAACTCCTTTAAAATCTAGGACTAGAAATCCCATTCAAGCCAGCTATACCCTTAATGGGAATTTTCCTGGAAGAGTAGAAAACCTCATGTTTTCTATGTACCTTTATTTATAGAAGAACAATTTGTGATAGCCAAATCTTGGAAACAACCAAGATGCCCATCTCGTGAGGAATGGATGTGGTATTATTCAACCATGAAGAATGATAAACTTAAAGCATTTATATTTAAGTGAATGCCACTTGGTGATGTACTCTAAGTGAAATAAATCAGACCCACATGTGTAAATATCGCATAGTCTCCCTAGTATAATAACTGAAAAGGGGAAATAGAAATAGAATAGTATAGCACAATTAAATGCAAGAGAGAACTTAAGGATTAGACAATGAAGAGAAGGAAAGGAGAAAAGCTAGGAAACATGACAGAGGCAAATCCTGACATTTATATGCACAATATGAGTAAGGCAATGCTCCTGAGAACTACCAGCAGGTTGTTGAAACTAGCATTTTCTTGGTAAGGTTCTCACCCTGATAAATATGTATGCTGATACCTGTGAACTAAGCAACTGCACTGAAGATAGCAACATGTAGTAGTAGGGTCATGCTTAAAATGCCTGTCAATTTGGTCTTCTCAATATATACTGCTTGTCATGACATACCAATTACTGCCATACCATCTGTCAATTTAATATGGGTTTTTTAAAAAAAAGATAATAAATGAGACAAGAAAAAAATGTCACATGTCTGTCCTGGTACAATGCTGCATATGATTAGATTCCTACATTTCTGTGTAAAAATATGTAATTGCTTATTCATATTTTTTTAAATTAATTTTTAATTGTTTTTTCTTCATATTCTGTAGGACCTTAAAGTTTAACCTATCAATACTTGATGAAAAAGACCTGTTCCATGTTATGCCTAAAATGTTTAATATTCAGACAGATAATTAGGTTAAACTGAACTGCCTATGTTGTAGGGTAATAATAAACTTTTCTTCTGGAGAGTTAACAACCTAAGTCATCAAACCAAAAATTGAAGAGAAATAATGGCTGCAAGGACAACCAACATTTTGTCCCTAGCCTTTCAAGGTCAGTGAAGACTCAGGAAATAAGAGAACCTATACTGTAACATCTTGTAACTCAGTTGTGTTCCAAATTTTCTGATCAAGGAGATTAGGGTGCCACAGATGAATGTGATCGCCGAGATAGAGTGGTGCCTAAGGGCAGTCACATGGATAGAAAACATTTTCTCAGGCTTTCAAAGAAAGCAAATTGGTCAAGCAATGGCCATGACTCATCCACATGGCTGACACTAACAAAGGATCTACAAAGTGTGGTACAGGGTTTCAGGATAAATCCTGAGGGTAACTGAACTTATCAGATACTGAAGTTTCACTTTTTGTTATATATGTCTTGCTTTATCTTGGTCTTAGCACAACAAAGTAAAAGACGAAGTATAAAAAGTAAAGGCACACTAGTAGGAGGCAGAGCTGTGAAAGGCTCAAGTCAATAACTTCTGACATTACTTGTCCTATGCATAACCAACTACTATTATGGTCTACTGGGCTATACTGGAACACTTTGCTGAATTCACTCACAATATTTATTTTATTTTATTTTATTTCTTTTTATTTTATTGAACTACAAATGTCAATCACACAGTTTCAAGACACCTTAACAATACAGATTTGATAAATTAATACATTGCAAACTATTTTCATAATGTTTTGGTATTGTACAAGGTGCATACATGATATTATATTTGCAGATATTATTTTAGCAGATATCTCTTATCAGTGAATTAAGAGTGTAGCTGCTTATTTATCTTATTTTTTATACCTGAATTATATCAAAAATTCAATAATTATTTTCCTAGTGGATGACCATAGTAATAGAAGCCAACATAATATCCTGTCCAACCACCATTAGTGCAGATCTTGCCTCTCATAGGATTATGTAGAAGCACAGCGTTATCTATCCCAACTGTACTGTCTATACACACACATCATGATTTTTTCTTTCTACACCTCTTCCCTTGTCTACACCTAACGGCGCCACTGGTGTAGTGGTACCATGCAAGATTCCCCTTTGTCTACACCTGTCAAAAGTGGGCACTCCATTGTCATTCAACTAACTTAGGTGCTTGAACTCGACAACACAATCCAACACAGTCCAGCATTCTACAACAATAGTGAGTTAGTCAAATAAATTGTCGACCATAGCCATTTACCGCTCAGCTTAATACTATAGCCCCACGATGTATACTTCATTTTTATACTTTTCTGCTAGATGATTAAGACCTAGATAGATCAAGACTTATATACCAACACATGAACTTTATATTTCCTATGTGGTCAGTGAAGTCCTCTCAGGGTTTATCTTGTAGTCCTGTACATTATTCTGTAGTTCCTTTGTGTGTGTCATCCATGTGGATGAGTCACAGCCAATGCTTGACCAGTTTTCTCTCTGTGAGAGCTTGAGAGAAAGTTTTCTCTTCATGTGACTCTTCCCAGGCACACTATAGAACTTCAATCTCTTTCCTCTGCGGCTCCATCATCTCCTTGTTCAGAAAATTTGGAGCTCACCTGAGCTTCATGATGTTGCAGTACAGGTTCTTCTATGTCCTGAGTCTTCGCTGACCTTGAAAATGTTGGCTGGCCTTGTGACTCTTCTATTTCTCCGATTTTGATCTGTGAACTTAGGTTATTAACCATCCAGAAGAAAAGTTGATTAGTATCCTGCAGCATATGCCATTCACTTTGCCTTATCTGACTCAATTAATTTTACTTGTTGTACGTTTCCTTTTGTATTTCTGCTTTTCGCTTGTTATACTAGGGAGACTATAAGATATTTACACGTGTGTCTGGTTTATTTCACTTATGAGTATATGTTCAAGTGGCGTCCACTTCAGTATAAATGCTTCGAACTTATCATTCTTAATAACTGAGTAATACTCCATTACATAGAAATACCACATCTGTTTCAACCATTCCTCGTGTGATGGACATCTTGGTTGTTTCCAGGATTTTGCTATCACACATTGCGCTGCTATAAACATAGGTACACATATATCTCTATGATACAATGTATCCAGATCCTTTGGGAAAATTCCCAGTAGGGGGATAGCTGGCTTGAATGGGACTTCTAGTCCTACTCTTTTGAGGAGTCTCCACACTGACCTCCACAATGGTTGTACCAGTCTACATTCCCACCAGCAGTGGAGAAGTGTTCCCTTTTCCCCACAACCTCTCCAACATTTGTTGTTGGTTGATTTCCTTATGATAGCCTTTCTTTGTGGAGTGACATGGTATCTCAGTGTTGTTTTTATTTGCATTTCACAAATGGCTAGCGATGTGGAGCATTTTTTCATATATTTATTCGCTTCTTTAATTTCGTCCTCTGAGAAGTGTGTGTTCATCTCAGATGTCCATTTCTGAATTGGGTCTTTAAATTTGAGGACCCTGTTATATCTTAGTTCTTTATATATTCTAGACAGTAGTCCTCTGTCTGATTGCTTATTAGTTAGGCTTTTTTCAAAGTTTGTGGGTTGTCTTTTCACTCTGTTGAAAATTTCTTTTGACATGAGAAGCTCCTTAAGAAGAGTTGATCCCATTTGTTGATTCTTTCAAGAGCTTCCTGTGCGAATATATGTTTGTTCACGAACTCTTTACCTATCCCTATGTCTTCAAGAGTTCCTCCTACTTTCTCTTCCAGGAGATTGAGTGTTTCTGTTTTAATGTTTAGATCTTTAATCCATTTTGACTTTAACTTAGTGCATGGTGATAGAGCTGCGTCAAGTTTTAGTTTTCGGCATGTAGAAAGCCATGTTTTCCAGCACCATTTGTTAAAGAGGCTATCTTTCTTCCAGTGAGCTTGTGTAGCTCCTTTGTCGAAGATAAGATGGCTGTCACAATATTTAAATGACAATGGAATACCCTTCTCTGACAAAACTAAACCAAAAAAAAAAGAAGGATACAAACGAATGACCATTTTGTATCTATATACTCAATATAGTTAGGATAGATGTAGCTACATTCTCTTAATTCAATGAATAAAAGGATTTGTTCTAATAGTGTTTGTGGACAGGATATCATATCTGCATCTTATATAATAAATAACCACTAAGACAACAATATGCCATGTATTTATTATTGAAACTGTCCTACTAATCTGTTTTGAAACTGTCTTATTACTATTTGTTTCTCTTTGTTTTGTTTGTTTTTGGCAGAACCGGGGATTGAACTCAGGCCCTTGCGCTTGCCAGGGAAGCACTTATTCCACTGAGCCATCTCCCCGGCCAACTATTTGTTTCTCAATAAAGTTATTAAAAAAACTATGTGGCTCATGTATACTGTCATCAACTTCAACTTTTTTGAGTAACCTGTGAAAAAGAAAGAATGTATCAATAAATGTACTGTAATGAAACAAAAATCAGGTCCCCAAATTTCCAAGACCTAATCCAAAAAGTTGGCATCAGAGACAAATGTACATGTCTCAGAGGAAGAACAAATAGAAAATAAATAAATGTTCTGCAGCACTGCTCCTTCAAGAAATGCACATTAAAACAACACTGACATTCTGTCATCCCAAAAGAATGGCTATCATCAAGAAATCAAGTAATAATGAGGGAAAAGAAATACTTCTCCACTGTTGGTGGGAGTATGGTCTGATACAACCTCTATGGAAATCAGTGTAGCAATTTCTCAGGAAAACTAGAATGGCAGGTCATGTTCAACCCAGCTATTCCCATACTTATAGGAACAGAATTTGTCATTGCTAAATCTTGGAAGCAATCCAAATGCTCAAAACTAAGGAAGGATATAAAAGATATATTTTTATATGATGGATTATTACTCAACTATAAAGAAAGATAAGTGTGGGGATTTTATAGGTAATTGGATACAACTAGAAACTATACTCATAAGTGAAATAAATCATATCCACATGTATAAACATTGTATTGTCTCACTAATGTAATAACTTAGAAGAATAAATAAAATCTGAAAAGAATAATGGATATATTAAAAGTGAAACAAACTGAACATAAGAATAAATACCTGAGATGAGGGAAAGCAGAAAAGACAGGAAGATAAGGAAGGGGAAAAATCATGTAAGTATATGCACAGGATCGCTAATAAAAAATAATGCCATATTAATATGCTGAGTTGTAAAAGGCTTAAGTGAAAAACTTTTCACAATTGCCAGTTCTGCTGGTAACCCACTACTATTATGAACTATTGGACTATATTGGGTTATTTTGCTGAATTCAAGTACCTACGATCTTCAAACTGGTTTCAGGTATGAAAAGATCCTTGGACGCCTTCTCCAAATACAGCTTCTCTAACTGCAGTGGAACACCCATCACTGACCAAACAAAATGGAAAGTGGGGATGTGCCGGGATGCACAAAGTTAGGTAATCAATCAAACGTACTCAGATGGGCCTTGATCCATTGCCTAAAGCGAACAAGCTACCTCACTCCTGAGATGAGCATCCGTCCGGTTAAGGTTTGCTATCAGTTGCTAAGCAACCTAGTGTCATGCATTACTAACTTCACAAAAGTGTAAATAAAAGGCAGTTTTGTGGTTAAAAAAAATAGTGGGGGAGGAAAAACACGTATGTATACACAAGAGATTTAGGATAGATATACAGCTACTTTCTCTTAATTCACTGAGAATAAAAGTTTTGCTAATATTGTATAGACAAAATATCATGTCTGCATCTTGTCTTCTGAATAACTACTATGAAGACAATAATATGCAATGTACTGTGAACTTCCTACTAACCTGTTTTGAAATGTTTGATAACTATGTTATCTTTTTTTCCTCATTAAAATGAATAAAATTATTTTAAAAAGGGAATATACAGCTTGTTAGCAAGATATGATACTGGCTGCAGTTGTAGATAAACAAATTTTCCTAAAATACATACTTGCCAAATATCCTTTGTAGCCTTCTCCCCTAAAGTTACTGGAACAAAATATTAAGATATCTTCATGACTGCTTCCTTGAAAATGAACGTAATTTCTATTCAAACTGCCAGAGTAATACTAAGCAAATAATAGCTTTACCTTCTTTCTATGATATGAGTTTAGCACCAATACAGAAATCACATATACAACTATAAAACAATCCCATTATTAAAAATAGATCCACAATCTTAAATAAAACATTTGCAAACAGGTCAATAGTATGTTAAATAATTGAACATTTCAACATTTAAAAACGCATTAATGCATTTACCATAAGAAAAAAACATATATGAACATGTTCATATATACTGGAAAAGCATTTCACATAAATTATTACTGATTTCAAAATCAATGAATCTTTTCTTTGTATGAGAAATTATCTATACTTCTCAAGCCAAAAACTGAACACTCTTGCCTAATAAAGAAACACTAAAAATATTCCCACTGAAATGAAGAACGATCTAAGGATCATCCATTTTCTGTGTTAATTTTTAATGGATGGTTGAGCCAATAAAAACAAATTAGGGCGCGTGCTGCCCGCTCCATGGT
Source organism: Ctenomys sociabilis (assembly GCA_004027165.1). Taxonomy (NCBI): domain Eukaryota; kingdom Metazoa; phylum Chordata; class Mammalia; order Rodentia; family Ctenomyidae; genus Ctenomys; species Ctenomys sociabilis. Next base: position 60,504 of record PVKA01011451.1, read on the forward strand.
GCCGCCTCGCCCGGGCCCCGCTCCCGCCTCTGCCGCCGCCGCTCCCGGGGCTGCGGGACATGCGAGAGGCTGAGGCAGGAGGCGGAAAGCGGCGGCGGGAGGAGCCCCCCAGCAGCGGGAGGACCGGCCTCCATGCGTCTCTCCCGGTGACTAGGATATCGTCGGAGGAGGACCGCAGCGCGGAGCAGCCACGGCCGCCGCCACCCGCCCCGGAGGAGCCCTGTGCCGCGGCCCCGAGCCCCGCAGCCGCAGACAAAAGACCTCGGGGCCGTCCTCCCAAAGATGGCGCTTCCCCTTTCCAGAGAGCCAGAAAGAAGCCTCGAAGTAGAGGAAAAACTACAGTAGAAGATGAAGATAGCATGGATGGGTTGGAGACAACAGAAACAGAAAATATTGTGGAAACAGGGAGAGGAGACTTTTAGTTCCTGCTGTGTCAGGTGAAAATCTCGAACAAGATGAAGAAGGACAGGA
>PVKA01011452.1:0-60896 GCA_004027165.1 Ctenomys sociabilis
TTTTTTTTTTTTTTTTTTTTTTTTTTTTTTTTTTTTTTTTTTTTTGACAGGGTCTCACTATGCAGCCCACATTCATAGTGAATCCTGGGATTACAGGCATGTGCCAGATTCCATCGTTGGCTCAGCACACCTGAAGGCAGGGCCGGCGCGGCATGCGGAACCAGGAATTGAACCCTAGCCACTGCACTTACCTAAGCAAGCGCTTAGTCCACTGAACTATACCGCCGGCCCTTGTTTTCTTAATTTTTAACTAGGTCATGTATAATTTGTCATAGTTAAATCTCGGAAACAACCCAAATGCCTATCAATTGAGAAATGGATATAAAAGATATGGTATTTTTATACAATGGAGTATTATTCAGCTCTAAGGAAGATAAACTCCAGGCATTTCTAGGCAAATAGATGTGATTAGAGCCCATACTCAGCAGTGATATTAATCAGACCCACATATGTAAAATTTGTATTGTCTCCCTAGTGTGAGAACCTAAAAGAGTGAAAAGGGTCTGAAAGGTACAAAGGGCGGTAAAAAGAAGGAGCAGATGGGTTTAGGATAAGGAGAAAAGGAAGAAGGGAGGAAAAATGCATATGTGTGTACCCAGGATATCTTGGAGAATCTTGCTGCTGATTTCTACTGGCTACAGAAACAAACGTTTAATGCTTATTTTTCTTTCCTCTTTTAAAATTTTTTAACCAATTTTTTAGGCTTATATCTGGTCCGAACAATTAATTTTTTAGACAACAATATGCAATTTAAGAAACATTGTTGAATTCCTATCATTTTGTTTAGTGAAATTCTGTATTCTTTCTTTCTTTCTTTCTTTCTTTCTTTCTTTCTTTCTTTCTTTCTTTCTTTCTTTCTTTCTTTCTTTCTTTCTTTCTTTCTCTTTTTTGCCTGAACTTGGGATTGAACTCAGGCCCTTGTGCTTGCCGGAGAAGTGCTTGTTCCACTGAGCCATCTCTCCAGCCTATACTGTTTCTAATTATTTTTTTTAAATTATCTTTTAGTCTCTTCAAAATATAAAAAAAAACTTTCATAAAAAATAATACACTACTAGTATATAGGTGCACAACCGCTTTTTGTGTTAATTTTGCAACTTTAAGGAATTATATATACATATATTTTATTTATTATTTATTTATTTATTTTGGCAGAACCCGGGATTGAACTCAGACCCTTACGCTTGCCAGGGAAGTGCTTATTCCAGTGAGCCATCTCCCCATCCCCTACATATATTTTAAAATGTGTGTAATTCCTTAAGGTTGCAAAATTAAGATATATATGTATGTATGTGTGTATGTATATATATATATATATTTATTTATTTATTTATTTATTTATTTATTTTAAATTTTCTCCAGTACCAGGAATGGAACTCAGGGCACTGTACTTGCCAGGCAGGTGCTTATGCTGTTGAGCTATCTCCCTGGACTGAAGTTGCAGTTTTGTTCTGGCTCTAATTCCCATGCCATGTTGAGTAGAAATGATGATGCCTCACATTTGAGAGGAAATGTTTCTCATTTTCAACAATGGGTATAATCTTCACTGTGGGTTTTCATCCATAGTTCTTATCCTATGGGGATAGAGATCTTCTGTGTTTAACTTGCTGATGATTTTTAATCATTCCATGTTGAGCTTCTTTCAAGTGGTTTTCCTATGTGAGAAGATCGTGTACATTTTTCCTTTATTATGTCACTGTGGCATTTACATGGATCAATTTGCATAGGTTGAACCATCCTTGTATTCCAGAAATGAGCCCCAGTCGGTATTTGTGATAGTTGATACATTGCTTCAACTTGGGTGAACTGGCTCCAACAGTTCCAGGCACAGGGGCCCAGGCCTGCAGAGGGGCAGGGCCCAACCTGGGCACCATTGGGTGGACACTAGGGTGCAATTGGTTCAACCCTATGGCCATGGGCAGCCCCAGAGTGACTCAGCACAAAAAGTGTATATAAAGGAATTGAGGAAGGCTTCCTGCCTCCCTGCCCCCATTTCCTTGGAGAAGTCTCAGTCTTCAGAGAAGCTACAATCTTAATCTTCGCTGTGGAGCAGCGGTCTTTGCAGTCAGCGTAGAAGGAAGAGAGAGGCTTGATGCTCCTTCTCTACTCTACAATGGTTTCTGCTGTCATTTGCCTTGTAGCCAGTGGCGTATGAACTGAAACCTCCACAAACCTCTCCTTCCATAATTCTGAGTATTAATAAATCTTTCCTTCCATAATTTGGGTATTTGTACCAGCAACGAATAAAAAAGTCACTAAGACAGTATTCACAGGTGCTTGTTCAATGTGCTGTTGAATTTAGTTTGATAAGCTTTTGCCAAAAATCTTTGCAGCCAGGTACATAGGGATATTATATGCAATTCTGTTTCTTGTGGCATCTGTCTAGCTTCAGTATCAGCATTATTCTATGTTGAAATGAGCTTGGTAGAGTCCCACTTTTTTTCCGCTTTGGAAAGATTAGAGAAAGTTCAGTATTAATTCTTTTTGAAGTGTTTAGTAGAATTTACTTGTGAAATCATCTGATTGAAGCTTTTTTTGGTTGAGAAATTTTTTAGTACTGATTTGTTCTCTTTACTGTATTTGTTACTGATTTTTTATCTCTAACTTTTTATTCAGTCATAGGCATTGTATCTTTCTAGGCATCTATCCATTTTTTCTGGTTGTCCAATTATGTATAATTTATGCATAATTATGTATAATTTTATGTCACAGGAACTTACAGTCTTTATTTCTGTACTATTAGTTGCAATGTTTAATTTTTTATTTGTAATTTTATTTATTTGAATTTATTCTTTTTCTCTAGTTAGTATAGCTAGCTAATTAGTATAGTTAGTGTCTCACTAAGTAAGTTTGCTAGTTCTGTCTAGCTTTTAAAGTAATATAGAATCAGTGAGATAGCTCAGCAGACTAAGTGCCTGCTTAGGCAAGCACAGGGACCAGGGTTTGATCCCTGGCACCACATGTAGCACTGGCCAAGCTTCTGGTCATGCTGAGCTGGCCATCTAATGTGGGCATGGTGGTGTATGCTTATAATCCTAGTGCTGGGGAAGCTGAAAACAGCAGGATCATTACAGGTCCAAGCTGAATAACGAGACCCTGCACCTATATGTATATATATAAATTTGTGTGTATTGCCTAAGTTTTGCTCTTAATTTGATTCATTTTTGTTCTCATCTTGATCATGATTATTTTCTACTTTCTGATAATGCTGGGGTTCACTATGATTCTTCTATTTCCCTGAGGTGCAATGTTAATGATCTTTTTGTTTATTTTTTTGTGCATTTCTGTCCTTTCCATGCCCTCCTCCTCTTCTTTCTGCTTCTTCTTGTGGGGTGGAGCTTAGGGATGGCTTAGCCATATATTCGGTGCTCTTTGTTTGAGATAGAAATTCTTTATATTGCAATGGTAGCCTTTACCTAGAGACCTCACCTCCTGAGCCTCCCAGGTAGCTAGGATTACATGTATATGTCACTTTACCTGGATCATTTCTTCTTTTTTAAATGTAGATATTTATCACCATAAGCTTCCCTTTTAATACTGCTTTCAATTCATCCCTTTTGCTATATTGTCTTTTCATACTCATTTGTGTTGATTTATTTTTAAGTTTTCTTATTTGAAGAATGGAGCTCTACTATGTTGTTCAGGCTCACTTTGAAATTGCTGTGCTCACTGTGTAGCCCAGGTAGGCCCCAAACTTCCACTGATTATCCTGCCTCAGCCTCCTGAATTCTGAGATTACAGGCATGCAGTACCAAGCCTAGCTCACCTTCAATTCTTACTTTGATCCACTTATTGTTCAAAGGTTTATCACTTCATGTTCATGTTTTTTGTGAATGTTCACTTTGTTAAAAACACTGCAGTGGTCTGTGTTTATTCCATTGTGACTGAGAAAGGTATTTGGAATACGTGTAGCTTTCTTTAAAAAATGGCTAATACTTGTTCTGTGGTCTGCCACGTGATGTGTCCTGGAGACTATTTTATACTTAGAAGGCTGCATTCTGCTGTTGGGTGGGATGTTCAGATGTCTGTTCCATCCTTTTAGTCTGTAGTGTTGTTCAGCTCTGCTGTTTCCTTATTGATTTCATGTCTGAATGATCTATCTGTTATTGAAAATGGGATCCTGAAGTATCCTCCTAGTATTATATAGCTATCTATTTATCATTTCAGATCCATCAATATTATACATAGAGTTTGAATATTTAGATTGTGTGTACACATGTGATGTATACTTATTTCACCTTCCTGCTGGGCTTGCTTTTTGAACATTGTACAATGTCCTGAAACTAAACTGAGTCTCTTATCGATAGTAAACAATTGGATCTTTGTGAAATTCACTTAGCCACTCTATATCGTTTGATGGATGACCTTAATCCATTTACATTTAAAGTAATTATTGACAGGTCAGAACTATCACTACCTTCTCAATTGTTTTCTTTGTGCTTTGTAATTTTTTTCCCTTTCCTCTTTTCTACCATCTTTCCTTATACCTTCATTATTATTTGTAGCAATGTATTTTTATTCTTTGCTTTCTGTCTTTTATATCTACAATACTGGTTACCATGAAGCTTACATAAAATTTCTTAGAATTGGAGTAGTCTACTAGAAGTAGATAGCTACTAAGCTTTAATTGTATATAAAACTATAAGCTGCTCCTGACCAAACTTTATGCAATTAGTACCAGAATTTACTTCTTTTCAAATATGTATGCTTGAGCTATTCCTATTCTTTATAGTTTTGTGTACCAGGGTTAAAAGTGACATAGGCACTGCCAGTACATGTATTACATTAATCTGTATATTTTATTTACTTTACCAGTAAGATATATATTTGCATATCCCTGTTTTGTGGAACTGGGGATTGAACTCAGGCCCTTGTGCTTGCCAGGGAAATACTTATTCTACTAAGCCATCTCCCTGGCATCTTATGTTGTTACTTAGAATTCTTTTGCTTTGACTTTAGGAACTCTCTTTCATTTCCCTCAGTAGATGGACTTGTATTTGTGTGCCTGGGAGTGTTCTTCAATTTAGAAGGATATCTTTGCTGGGTATAATATTTTTGACAGAACAGTTTTTGGTTTTTATTTTATTTTGCTTCTTTCAGCATTTGCTTTGTTTTTCCATCTCTCCTTACCTAAACATTTCCTTCAGGGTCCAGCCAAATAACTCAGTGGATTAAATCACCTGCAAATAGGCACAGGGGGCAAGGGTTTGATCCCTGGGCCTGCTGTGCCAGCCCTGTTGAGATGGTAATTGAGGCTGGATGTGATGGTGTGAGCTTATAATGCCAGCTCTTCGGAGGCTGTAAACAGCTTATAATGCCAGCTTTTGGGAGGCAGATCACTGTGAGTCTGACCTTGTAGTGAGACCCTGAACACCCTGTAGACCTTTCCCTAAAATACAAAACAACAACAACAACAACAAACTTTTCTGCTGAGATTATACATGTTTTCTCTCTCGCTGTTCTCAAAATTTTCTCACATATTTTCATGAATCTGGACCTCCATGTCTTTCCTCAGATTTGGTAAATTTTCTGTCAATATTTATTTGAGTGTGTTTCCTTCTCCTTTTATCTCTTTGGGATTCCACAAAGATACATATTCATATCAAAGGGGTCACTTGATTTTTATGTGAAACCATCATTTAAGTTTATTGATTGAGCTTCTGCTTCTTAATACCTAATGAAAAGTTGCTATGATTGGGAAAGGAATTCTAAGACATGATTCTTGTCCTCCCTGAGTCTAAAGTATGAGTTGAGCAGTAATTGAGTGAGGGTTCTTTCATATGAAGACCCAGAGGAAAGAAAAGATTTTTGTGGACTGACAACAAGCTCAGAAAGACCATGGAAGTCAATGTTTGGGATCTAAGAAAACTGCGTAAAGGAGTAATCTCATGATCTTTAATTTGTGCATGGAACATTTACCATGGATAGAATTTCAGTTGCTACAGTGTGAGAAGAAACACCTGTGCCACTGGTTATCAAGGGTCCTCCAGCATCTTACTGGTGCACACATCATTCAGCCAATCGCCTCTACTTTGGGAACTAAGTCACAGAGAAACTAAGATGAAATGCACATGGAGTTACAGATAACGGAAACTCAGTACTTAACCCTAACATAGCATGGCAAAAAATTAGAGGCAGCATAAATCCCAACATCAGAACCTAGAGCCCTGCTTCCAGTCCTGTCTCTTGCCCCTGAGGCTTCCACCCTGGGATTCCTGCTCCTAGTCTTTTTCCTCAATCTCTCAGTTCTATCTGTGCTCACTGTTCCTCAAGTGATCCCTCTGGTGGTGATCGCTTATTACTCCCTTCCTTGTGTGTGTGTGGGGGCGGGGGGGAGAGGCAGAACCAGGGATTGAACTCAGGACCTTGCGCTTGCCAGGCAAGTGCTTATTCTAATGAGCTACCTCCCCAACCCAATTACTCCATTTCTGTCTTTCTAGTCACTGTGATTGGTTGTTAACCATGTAATGATTTACATCAAAGAGAAAACTTTAACCACAACCTGCAGAGGGAAAATCAAGAAAATTTGGGGAGCTATTCAGTGAGCTAATTACCTCTTGGAGATAATACAGATAGACTAGCATAATACATAATAATCTTCTTTATGATTTGGTTAACTGCCCCATATACTACATTCATTTTCTTGAGATACCTGGTGGGCTTTCTCCCTCTAGCCAGGATACTGACTGACAGAGAAAAGTATACAAGAACATTCTATGGAAAAGCTTTGGGCTAGGTCATGGTATGTTTGGTGGATGGGTCTCTACCCATTCCACAGGGTGAATATGAGCTGTGGAGTTTTGTTCAGCGACTCTTCTTTCCTGCACTGATCAATGGAACATGCCAGGTACTCTTCAGGGAGTGAGGTTCCCAGCTGGGGAAGTCTCTCTTCCTGCCTGTGTAAACTTACTGTGCTTATGCCTACCAGGGATTGCCAAACACCAACAGAATGTGGCTATGGAGAGAAAGAAGGTGGCAAATGAAGAGACACAAAGCTGGGTGCCAGGAAGTGGGCATCGGAGAACACTCCGTGAGGGGTGGACAGTGAGCCAATGGCCTGAAGGAAGGGAAGGAGGGAGTGATGGGCTGATCCCCAGAGCCTACATTTCTGCATAGAGTGGGTGGGCCAGGCCTGGAGGTGGGTTAAGCGGGGAAGGGACATGTGTGGTTTAGAGTTTATCAGATCTTCCAGCTGCTCAATGGATAGTAAGGGCAGGCCTAGAGAAGGACAGAATGAGGTGTCGCACAGTGGCCCTGAGGTGGCTGCCCTGTATCCCAGGTGACAGAAGGAGTGGCATGGATCAGAGCAGCTGTGGGAGATGAAGGAGCTGTGGTTGGATGTGGGAGACTTTCTAGAAGTGGATCAGGTAAATTTGTTGGTGATTCAGGGTGGGGGAGGAGGGAGGGAGGGAGAAGAGAGGGAGAGAAAGAGAGGGGAGAAAGAGAGAGAGAGAGGGAAAAGAGTGAGAGAGGTAGAGAGACAGAGAGAGAAGTAGAGAGACAGAGACAGGGATAGAGAGAGACAGAAAGAGAAGGGAGGGAGGGAAGGGGGGAGAGAAGGAAGGAAGAGAAGGGAGGGAGAGAAGGGAGGGAGGGAAAGAGAGGGAAAAGAGTGAGAGAGGTAGAGAGACAGAGAGAAGTAGAGAGACAAAGACAGGGATAGAGAGAGACAGAAAGAGAAGGGAAGGAGAGAAGGGAGGGAGAGAAGGGAGGGAGAGAAGGGAGGGAGGGAGAGAGAGAGGAAAGAAACAGAGAGGTAGAGAGACAGAGATAAAAACAGAAGTAGAGAGAAAAGGGAGGGACAGATACAGAGAGAGGGAGAGAGAGAGAGAGCCAGAAAGAGAGAAAAGGGAGGGAGGAAGGGAGGGAGAGAGAGGGAGAGGTAGAGACAGAGAGGAGGGGGGACAGGAAGAGAGAAAGAGAGGCCCTGCTGTGTTCGGGGAGCAGGCACAGTGGAGTAGGAAGTGGGAGGAGTCTATGAAGCTCAGCATGCTGATCTCAAGAAACTGAGCGTGTTCACCCAACAGAGGTTCGCTGGGCTCCAATCCAGGGCTTGCCAGTTCCTCTATCCAGCTTTGTCTTGGCAAGACTCTGGCTCGACTCACCCTTATCTCCGGTCTTCTCTGATGGGGTCCCAGAATAAGACACATTGCTTCCTCCCGCTGTTCCTGTCCCTACTCTGAAAGCCTACACTGAGTCCAGAACTGGGTCAGGAGTCGGTCCCTTGACTCTAAGACTTTCTTCTCTTATTCACCCAGTTCACTAACAGCATAAAATACCAGCTCAGCCTAGATCTGTCGGTGAGCTGGCAACACACAGTGCAAAGCAGGAGGGCCTTGGACCCGACAGAGCTGATTTTAAATGCTGGCTCTAGCCGGCAGCTTTCCTTGGCTGGGAGCCACCTCCGTAACCTCTCTGAACTCGTTTGTTCATCTGTATAATGGAGCACCAGCTTCCACTTGGTTGGACCGTCAGAGGATTAAAAAAAATACATGTAAATCCCCCAGAAGAGTTTCTGACGCATATAAGTACTTACTCAATAAAGGGCTCTTAGAATTAGCTTTACTGTCAGCACATGACTTAGACATGCAATCAGAAAAATATGAGTTGTGGAAGTCCTTTGAGAATCTGAATAGAGAAGAAGGAGGCAGGCTAGAGATGTGGAATGGCTAACTCTAGGGTCAGTGTCATGCTCAACGCAGAGTGGAAAGCCAGGGCCCTCGTCTCCCAGGGCCTTGGTTTCGGGTCTGTGCAATGGGCCCTGTAGCAGCCCCTTGCAGGTGGGTTGTGAACTTAAAGGGGCCTGGCACTATTCTTAGCTCTGAAGCATTGCCTAATAAATGCCAGTGGTTACAGTTTCCATGGGAACCCAGGGAGCCAATGCAAGCTTCAGGAAGGAAAACATGAATCAGAGGGAACATGTTCGTATCAGAAATTAAGAGATCCAAACAAAACAAAACAAAGCCCTTTTTCGGGCATGGAGAAAGCTAGCCTAAACTGCTCCACCGTGGCCCTGTCCAGCTTTGAACGCTTTTCATGTTCTCACAGCAGACCCAGGGCCTCATCAAGAGGGGTCGCGCTCAAAGAAGTCTTTCCAAGGTTTATTCTCATGGAAGCAGGAAGGGGACAGATGTGTGGGGGCGATCAGGGAACACAGAGGTGAGTGTGATTGTGGGGGGCGGGCCTGTGTTTTTATCCAGGACTCTTAAAAGGTACCAGGGTGCCTTCTTCTGAAACTCCCTGCAGCAGTCTTGATATTTTCCTAGCTCTCGCGCTAGAACTGCTGTATGTGACGCAGGCAGCCACGGCCATGCTGACCAGAGCAGCACAGACAGTGCGTAGGTGAAGTTCACCCGCACGCATGAGTCGTCCCAAACTTTCACCGCTGGTGGGGGGCCACCTGCTGGGCTGGCTGCTGGCCCCACCTACTTCGTGTTCACGCAGGCCTGGAGCCGCCAGCGCATGTGGCCAGGGCCAAGGACGTGGAGTGAGTGAGTCACTTCCCTTCACTGGGATGTGCCCCAAGCCGCTCAGGTGCACGCTCAGGGCAGTCCCTGTAGAGCTGTGGGCGGGGCAAGCCTTGCTTAAGCTGGCCTGGATCTGTCCTTGTCTCCTCTGTGCAGCAGCAGGTCCCACTTACGCGGGTAAAGTCAACTGCAAGGAGCTGAGTCTTGCAACCCGGGAAGCCAAGCCATGAACCCCAAATCCATCGCTTCCCAGCGGAGATCGAGATGCCCACAACTCCATCGGTGTCTAGTCCGTCATGCTAAATGAGCTATGAGTGAATAACATCTACATTAAAGACCGGCATCAGGATGGAATGCAATGATGCACGCCCATGTTCTGTGCAATAACTCTTCATAAACCAATACAGGCTGGCTGCATGCTAGCACTTCACGTTCAACAACTCATCTGAGCTTCTCAACAGGTGAGGTGGTCATTGCTATTACTCCCATTTTACAGATGAGAAAACTGAGACAGAAAAGTGAAGTTACTTTCCCAGGGTGGATGCACCAAGTAGAGAAGCCAATAATCATGCCTCATTCTAGGCTGCAGTCTTTTTATTAGTATTTTGTGTGCCCTGCCCTTACTGCACATCCTGTGAGTGTGCTGAATCCCATTGGAAATCCAGAAATAACTCCTTAGTTTGTCTTTTTCCCACCATGGGAAGCAGTAGTTGGTCTCAGTCACTGAGCTCTGGATAAAGATGTACACTTATTTATAGCGAGACATAACTAAATTTTGCCTGTCCGGCTGTCCAGGGCAGCTCACTCTTTCTTTCTTTCCCCATTCCCTCCAGAAAGATTCTCTCAGGAGCTTATTTGGAGTGAATGCCATCTGGAAAAAAAATTTAGGTAAGAAAAACAGGAATCAAGACATCAGTACAGGTTGCTGATGGGACCTTTGATCTGGCCAGAAATAAATAAAAAGGAAGCAACCAGGAGCTCCCTTGCTGAGTTACCAACCAAATCAACAGAGATCAGTTTCAGTCTCGGAGACCCTGCACCTTCTGGGTCGGGTGAGCAGTGGGTGTGGGGTCCACTGTGCAAGGGGAGAAGGGGGGTTCTCTGGAGATGTCACAATGTGTCCTATTCCCAAAGCTAGGGCTGTGGGGGAAAAAAAGCTTAAGACTGGGAGTGGGCTGGGCTCCTGGAAGAGTCTGACCGGATACAGACCCGAGAGTGAGCCTGGCTATTTGGGAAACAACAGCAGCGACAGCAGGTTCTTTCTTATGGCTTCTGGTGCGCCAGACACTGAGCGAAATGCCCACCTGTGTAACCTTACTTAGCCATGACAGGGGGCCGAGGAAGTGAAATTACTTTGATTTTTAGATGGAAAAGCTGAGGATTGCAGGATAGTCACAGGATTCCCAGGGTCACTGTTGCGAGGGTGACGGAGGAGACATTTGAATCCAGGCTTTGTGACGCCAGCCCTTGGTCCCTGAACCTCTCTTCTCTTCTTAAGTAATGGCCACGGCCCAAACATTTGAGTGTCTCAGGGGAAATTTCGTAGTTTACTGTTTTGGCCCTTAAGCTTTGGTGCTACAGACATGGCATAATGAGGCAGCGCAGTTGTTAGGTACCTGCCGTTTAGCCAGCCCTGTGGGGGACTTCAGAGGTCCAGAGGTGGCCATGAAGAACAGGGCTTAGGGAAGGAGTAGGTGGAGGACAGAGAACCCAGGGAAGTCAGGGGTTGTTAGTGACGTGGGCCCTGCATCTGGCTGAGGTGAACAGCAGAACTTCCTGCTGGATCAGCACATGAAAGGTCAAGGATGGGGGTGAGAAGGTGACAAGGACATTCACAGTCCCTCACCCAACCCCTTAGTCCCTCAGATAGATTTTGTTCATCTTTTGGCTGGGTGTTGGGGAGGTCTTTGAACCACATTCAATGCATGAGAATTAGATGGAGGCTGGAATTACTCTGGAAGTATTTTCTCTTGACCAGTCCAAGTGATCCAGAGAAGTGCCTGCCTGTGCTTTCTGCCATTGGCTGAGGTGTTGGTGTCTGGAGCCCTGGCCACCATCTTGGGAGCCTGACAGAGAGTGTATGTTCAGCCTTGACACTCACCTGAGGGGCAACCCTAAGCCGTCAAAGCAACTCTGTGTGCGGATGCCCCCGCAGTCCAAGTCCACGGTCTTCCCGGCCTAATCCAGGGCAAGCTGGTTTGCCAGGTTCCTTGGCACCCTAGAGGTCCCTTTGAAAACTTCCTCAGGAAGATGGAGACAGAAGAGATGTGGCCTGAAGGTGGAAGTGCATATGGCTGACAGGCTGCCTACTAGCCCTGGAGGGGCAGCCTGAGGGGACTGGACATGGCTGACTAGAGGGGAGACATGAAAGGCAGGGGATCATGTTTGGTCATGCTTTAGTGCGACCTGGTTGGAATGCCTTTCTTTGGGTCTTGGTTAGAACCAGGGCCATGTCAGGCCTGGATTTCAGCAGTTCTTGGATATCTTTTCTCAGAGGCAAGGTCCAGACCCTGAGTGTGTCTCCCACAAGTGGAGGGGGTTTATGACACCATGCCCAGGGCAGGGAAGCTGGGACCAGGAATCTGGGCAGGGGGCTCCTTTCTTTTAGGGTTCCTGGTGCCGGGAGACTTTCAGTCTATTGAAAAAACTAGTGGACCTGCGCTGTGCTCTGAGGTAGCCAGATGCAGCCTTCACATCCCATCTGCAAGCGTTTGAGCATCCTGCAGCCATGGGGGTTGCAGCCCTGACCTCTTCCTCCCTCTCTTTTCCCCTTTCCACCCCCCTCCTCCCTCCTGTGACATCTGAGAGGGGCTGGTGGCCTGGTTTGTCACAGTCACAATCTTTGAAAACCTCCCCCTCCCCGACCTCATTCTCCCCCAGCTCCCCCATCCCAGCCCCAGTGCCTCCCGTGTCCACTCCGATTTGGCTCCAGATGCTGGAGGTTACAAACTGCCCGCCCTGGCTTCACGTCTCCCCACATTGTCCTCAGGCCTGGCCAGGTCCCACAGCAGCAGTGTGCAGCCCCCACCCGGCGTGTGCGTGTTGACCCCCACATGCTCCCAAGTCAACTGATTGCGCCTGAATCCACTTAAAGGTGAAAGGATAAAGTGATTTCCTTCAAGATGTGGCCTAAACTGTTTAGTCTTGGAGGTCTCCAAAGGGCAGGACTAAAGGGGGCCCATACCTACCTCTGTCTCAGCACCCAAACTGGGCCTGCCTTGGGCCAGGCAATCTGGAATAAGCTCCTTGGTACAGAACTATGCAGAATTCAGTCCCTAGGGCTGTTACAGTGGCTGTGAAAAAGGTTGTAAGGCTGCGTTCTGATATGGACACAGGACAGTGCACTGCTACCTGAGCTCTTCAGTTGTTAGAAGAGAGGGACTGTAAGCTAGGCCCATCACATCAGACCTCAGCTTGGTCTATGTTCCGAGCACAGCCTCAGTACCTAGCCTGGTGGATCTGGGTAAGGGCAGACATGATTGGTGAGTGCTGGCCAGGCAGGAAGGCAGAGGCAAAGGCTCTGGGATTAGAGATTCAGATTCAAATCCCAAGTCTGCTTCCTGTTGACCTCATCCCTTGGGCAAGTTCAGGCTTCTCTGGGCCTCAGTTTCCCCTCAGTGGCCTGTTGGGAGGATCACTGGGAGAAGCAGTTGATGTGAAGTTAGCCCTTCCTGCATGCTGTTAGTGTTAATGTCAACCAGCTCATCCAGTCTCCTGACCCTGGTGGGGATGTTGGCCTTTGAGATACCATCGAGGGACCAATAAGACAGCAGGGGTTTTAGCTCAGTAAGAGAAGTTTCTAGGCCCTTTGTGTCCCTGGCTTTCTATCTGTTGCAGCCCTGAATGTGAGTCAGAGCGGGAAGGCCTGCACTGATGCTCTGCAGCCCTGTTTCTTGCATGGTTTATCTGTCTTGGTCAGGAGTCAGTGAGCTCCCATGGGCCCGAGCCATGTCCAGCTTCTGAGGTGGGATAATCCCAAAACAATTCCTCTGTACACTGGATATGTGTGGCTTAGATAGGGGACTGTTGGGAGTCTCAGTTTGCCTAGATGAAAAACAGGACTGAAAATAGTACTTGTTCATAGCAGCTTGGTTATAATGGAATCAGGCAACCCATGCCCAGCGGGTGGCACCCAGTATGTGCTCAACAAAGGCTTACTGAATTAGAGCCCTGGCTATTCCAGTTGTTCACAGTAATCTGTCCCTGGCATCTCAGATACTCCACTTCCAACCAGAAGTACAACAGGCTGCCAGTAGATTCTTCCTGGATGGAATTTCTGGAAAGTATCAGCATCCCAAGGGACCCAAGTGCTGGCAAACTGTCACTAAGTGAAGTCTAAATGAGCTTCCCCATCTGTTCTCCTCAATTCCAGGCATCTGTCTTGTCTTCAAGTCCCTGAGTGGATTTCTATCATTCTGTCCAATGCCTCGTGTAAGTTTCAGGCTTTACTCAGAATTCTCACCAGCTTGGGCAACCCATCCTACCTCATAAAAACCACTTATAGGTCAACGAGTACATCCAGCAATTCCACCTCCCCATTGCTCTCTGAGAGAAACACTTGCAAAAGGTCATAAAGAGTCACATAAAAAGATGTGCGCTGCCACCCTGTTTGCAGCACCAGCAAAGTGGGGACAACTTGGATGCCCATCATTAGGAGGCGGGCTAAATACATAGCAGTGGGCCTCTGCCAGGAAAGAATGGTCACCAGCTTAAAGTAATGAGGGCAATCTACAGAGGGATTTGCAGGACACACTGATAAGCGGAGAAAATGCAGAATGACTGCCTTCACCTAAAAACAGAATTGAAAAGCATGCTGTTGAACATTGCTTATATCTGCACAGAAAAGTTCTCAAAGGAGCAAAGCAAGAACTGAGTACGACGGACCAGAGGGAGAGAAAAGAAAGTAAGAGGATCTTCACTGCTTGTTTCTTCTTTTTATGTATTTGGTACAGGGTCTCACTACACAGCTTGGACATGTAGTGATCCTCCTGTTTTCAGCCTCCCCAGTGCTGGGATGACCAATGTGTACCACCACACCCAGACTTAGTGGCTGGCTTAGTGTGCCCGGAGGTGGGGCCGGTGTGGCTTGTGGTGCCGGGGATCAAGCTCAGGTCCCTGAGCTTGCTTAAGCAGGCACTGAGTCCGCTGAGCTATCTTGCTGGCCCTCATTTCTTCTTGAAATGTTGGGTGTTTCACAATGAGAATCCGCTCTGCATTCTTACCCTAAGTTTGGAAGTTAAACACATGGAGGAGGTGAAGATTGCAATTCTAAAAAACTGCATACACTCAGTACAATTCTGTAGACATGGATCTACTCCCAACGCTTTGCAACTGGGGAATGGAAATCCATGGTAGTGCATTTGCATACTGAAGAGCTATGCTAGTAAGAATAAGCAAGCTGCCACGGGGCACCATGACATAGGTAATACTGAGTAACATCAGTGAATGAAAGAAGAGCTGTGTTCCATGGTTCCGTTTGCATAAGGAGCAAAAACCAGGCAGGTCCAGCCCTGGCTGCCCATGGTGCCTGCCTGCCGTGGGTACCTACAAAGAAGTCTGCAAGGTCTAGGGTTTCCAGATTCAAGAATTCTTCCCTGATCTGTGTGCAGGTTACACTGGTTTGTTCAGCTTGTGAAAATTCATTAGGCTGAACTCTTCAGATCGGTGTGCTTTTTGGTATGTACGTTATACATCAGTCAATTCTTTTTTTTTTTTTTTTTTTTAAAGTCAATACATTAAAAACTTCTTTTTATAGGACAGGAGGAAAAAGCCCTTTATCTTCCTAAGAAAAGACCCACCATAAACCAGTCCTGACCACTTTCCGAGGCTTTGACACAAGTAAACAATCATTTATTTAACGGAAGGTGGAGCCTACAGCTTTCATCAGATTTTCAAAGGGAACCTTCACCCCCTGCAAGATTAAGAACAAATGCCAGCATGCTTTTTGCAGTGGTTGGAAAGCTGGAGTGATTGCAAGGAACAAGAAAGAGAAATTAGCTTTCTGCTCTCAAGGAATCGGGCATGCACAGCCCGGTGCTTAGCTGTTAGAAGCAGGAGGCCAGGGCAAGCTCCAGCGGCCCCTTCCCAGAGTTCCTGGTCAAAGCCTCTTTCTCTTTTGCTGGGATGGATGCTCACCCTGTGGGTCCCATACATGTGCAGTTTACGGCACCTTGAGAGATGCAGAGTGATTTATAGTGAAGCTCAGGCTGGGGGGAAATGTTCCCAGAGAAAGGCCCCCCCCTCCTTGCCTGCAATTTAGGGACATTGCTTGAAATTCCCAGGCTCTTGGCTCCCAGTGGAAAATAAATGTGGGCTGTTTCTGGGGTAGTTGTCCCCCAACATACACATTCCTGTAAAGAGGGACAGATGATCATCCAGGGACGTTTCCCCATAAAGCACACAGGATTTGAAAGATGCTGCCTCTCCCTGGGACACGTGATAGAGGGACTGAGGGGGTGGACCGTGGTGTGGGACATTTGGACAGGAAGTAACAGGTTAAGAGGCAGAGGCAAGGCGAGCAGCTGCGAGGGTCATGGTAGCTTGAAGAGACTTTGTCCCCACAGTGGCATGACACCACCAGGTCATGTGGCACATCTGCCTATCTGCCTTTATTTTATTCCTTTGGTGGTACTGAGGATTAAACTCAGGGTCTTGGTGCTGAATTATATCTGTAGACCTTTTTATAAAACTGTTGCTGGGGCAGTTGCCCAGGCCGGCCTTGAGCATGCAGACTTCCTGCCTCAGCTCCGGAGAGTGCCGGGGCTCAGGTGTGCACTGCTGTGATGCCTGGCTATAATTCACTGTCTTACACTGTGAGGCTCTGTGGACCACCCGCTTCCCATCTTTCCTTTCTTTCTCTCAGCAGTAGTGCACCGAGAAAAGAGGAACAGAGTGGTACACAGTGACCTGGGTTAGACCCCCGGCTCTGTCCTGCACCAGCCCTGTGAACTGGGGCATTCTACTTAAACTTTGATCCTTACACCCTCCTCTATAAAATGCCCACCCCAGAGGGTTCTTGTGGGGAAGTAAATGAGATATGGAGTGAGATTAAATAAGACCAAATGCTGCCAGGGGGCACTGAGTTGACTTGCAATTTATAGTTATTACTTTTTTAATGCCTCTTTCTAAGTCAGTGGTTTTGTGACTCAGCAGGCAACTGTGTCCCCAGGGGACACTGACTGCACCCCCAGGTCAGGAGACTGCTGGTAGTCATGACTGAGGACAGCCTTCCAACCAAGAAGCACCTGGCTAAAATGCCAGTGTTGAGGAATCATGCTTTCAGCTGGACAGGTTGGCCTTTCCCTAGCATCTATACCATTTTCCCACCTTCTCACGTAGCCTTTACATCCTACTAGGTGGCTAAGTTCATCAGCACACTTCTGACATCGTTAGAAAACCCAACTGGGTCCAAATGTTGCCTCTGCCACGAACCAGCAGTGGGTAGGGTCGTCAGATGAGTTACTCAGCCTGGGGGAGCTCTGCGGCCTGAGGTCTAGGAGTGGAGCCTGGCTACAATGGTGTGAGCATCACTGGGGACCACAACCGTGTCCTTCACCATCCGTGACAGCCCAAGAAGTCCATGGCCTTCGTGGAGATGGAGGCCTTGCGGCTTCAAGCCTTTGTCCTGTATCCCTCCCAGTCCTTCCCTTTCCCTTCAGTTTCTCCCTTTTCTTTCTCTTTCTCATTTGTTCTCTTTCTCTGTCTCTCTTTTTTTTCTCCTGCTCACCGCGGGGCAGGAACAGAAGGGGCCCAAGTGCTCTCTGCTGTGGTTATGCATGCATAATTTCAAAGCCTACTTCAGAACACAACGTGACCTGCTTAAAGGGGGATGCTCTGTTGGTCTGGTTTCTTTCTCTTTCACTCCCTGGCTCTGCTTATTAAAGTTTGGTTCCTGTGGAGGAAGGGGTGAGCTTTGAAAGCTCAGGAATGAATGCTCCTCCTCAGGGCCTTCTTAGCCCATCATGCACACCCTGGCCTCTGCAGCCTCAATGCTGAGCATGGGGGGTCAGAAGCTCCAGGAAGGCGGCTGCCCCTCTCCTCCTGCAGCCCCATCCTCAGGCCTCTCGGGGCCACAGGCAGGCCCTGCCACATGCATCTGCACCCCACCTGCCCATTTCTCCCGCACCCGGCTGCAGAATGAGCCCCTCTCACTGAGAGCCCAAGGGGACCTCGGTGCTTTCACTCAGCAAGGAGGAAGAGACCTCCCCCCACCCAGCTGAGCATGTGCCACGTGGCGTGCTTGTCACTTGGTCTTTCTGCCAAGCCACACAGATATCTGTTTCGCTGGGCCTGGCATAAAGAGGAGGAATCAGGCTCACAATGACACCGAGCCTGGTTCTAAGCGGTGGCTCCTGGATGCCAGAGCCATGGTGACCAACCTGTCCCTGCTTGTGGCTTTTCCAGTTATTGCAAGAAAAGTCCCAAGTCTAGAGATCACTCTTGCCCTGAAAGTTGGGCAGTTTGTAAACAGTAGGCAAGGAAGCAATGAGACCAACTCTGACATTGCAAATTTTTTCTTTCTCTTAATTTCCTTCCTTCCTTCCTTCCTTCCTTCCTTCCTTCCTTCCTTCCTTCCTTCCTTCCTTCCTTCCTTCCTGTTTCCTCTCTCTCTCCTTCCTCTCCCTCTCTCTCTCTCTCTCTCTCTCTCTCTCTCTCTCTCTCTCTCTGGTACCAGGGATCAAATGCAGGACCTTGTACTTGCCAGGCAGACACATATGCTGCTGAACTATCTCCCTGGCCCTGCAAATTCTAATCATGTCTTACAAATAGCATTTTCTGTATCCCTCTTTCCTCCCTCCTTTCTCCTCCCTGCCTTAGGACTTTCTCTGATGGACTGTGTACCCTGTTGGTAGGATAGAACCATAGATGATAGCTAAAAGAGACCCTGAGAAGATGGGTGGAGTAGAAAGCTAGCTCAGATGTGCTAACTGTCTCTCAACACAAACAGGGACGTGGTAATGATGTGATAGCAATTCTTCATGGGACTGCTCCTTCCAAAGGTGTCCCATAGACCGCTGTGCATTACTGAACTTGGCACTTCTTACAAATGGGCTGTGCTCTCTATTTCCATTCACTCTGATATCTTCATGAAACTTTAAAATAAAGTGGCCCAGGGTTTTCCTTTCTGAATACTCAGTGCTTAGCAAAGTTCTTAGACACTGAAGAAAGAGCTCCACAAAGCCTATAAAGAGAATGAATGAATGAATGAATGAATGAATGAATGAATGAATGAATATAAGATTTATTATGACTCTCTTAAGGAAGAAATGTTGTGGAAGCATGAACAAAAACATGAGACTTAACAAGTGCTTAATAAAGATGACCAGAGACTCTGAGCATGGTGGTGCCTACCAAAACCCCCAGTACTATAGGAGGCTGAGGCAGGAGGATTGCAAGTTCAAGCCCAAACTGTACAACTTAGCAATTTAGCAAGAATCTCCTTTAAAAAAAAATTAGAGAGGCCTGGGCTGTAGCTCAGTGCAAAGGTCCTGAGTTCAATTCCTCCATCCTAGGTCGGGCAGGGGAGGCAACCCTAGTGTAAAGTAGGAAGAACATAACGGGGTATTCTTAATGGGTCAATATAAGAAGCAAGGGAGAATGGTGTGGACTCTCTGAGTTGCACAGGGATTCTGGGGGTCAAAGTCCAGAGAAAAGCGACCACTCCATATCACTGAGGCCAATGCGAGCTGCTATAGGAACAGGCCCTCACATCCTAGCGGCTGACCCCAGTACGATGTATTTCCAGCTGTCGGGACATCCGGAACTGCTATTCCTGGGCTGATCGACAGACAGCCGCTTCCAGGAGGTGACTCGGGAGCCAGATTCCTTCTAGCTGTGATTCTGTAGGGCATGGAGGGTGCCAGCAGATGTTACACACAGTAGATGCTACAGCTATCTGTGTGACTGCTGTGGAGACAGTGTTTCCCCCATGTTCCATGCCAAGAAGATGGCCAACTCCTTAGGTGCTAAGTCCTATGCAAGAAAACGGTGCAGTGATTGCACAGGAGCCATGGATATCCTTCTGTGTTCTTTAAGCCATGTCTAGATGACTTATAATACCTACTACAATGTAAAGCCTAGGCGACTAGCTTAATGCAATATTATATAGGCAATAACAATGATGGGGCAACGACTGTATTCAGTAAACATGCAATTTGTTAAAAGAAATTCTGTATATATGCAGACTGCACACACTTGACCCCACCTCTCTCCGAATGGATTCTGAGAAATTGAGTCACTTGACCCCACCTCTCTCCGAATGGATTCTGGGAAATGTAGTCCAGGTGGGAGAAGATGGGAAAAGAAATGGATGGGAATAGAAGCTGAGCCAATAGGCCACAGCTTGCTATGAGTGGGGGAGGTCCCAGGGACTGTGCCCTGCTCCCGTTCACACGCATCCTCGCCCACACCTCTGGGCCAGTCAGGGTTGTCTAGGTGATGGACCCCAGACATTCATTGACTGAGCCCAAAGAGGGTGGAGTGAGCCTCAAGAGCTAACTGGGAAGCTGGGATCCTCCATCTTTTGTATCTTAACCATTCAAGGATCCCATTCTGCCTAAGGTACAGTGTGATCCATGAGGACAGGGAAATCATATCCGGGGGAGGAGGAGTCAGAGTCCTAAAGCTGTGCAAGCCAGGCCTATGTAAGATGTCAGTGGGCTACACGAGGCAGCAGGGTGGCCTGACTGCTCCTGAGTGCCTGTCGTGTGTACCCTCCTGCCATGTTTTATTCAACCCAGTCATCAGACCAAGCCCATCAGCTGAGTTATTCTGCTTGCTTTATAGAAGAGGTGACAAAGGCTCAGGACTATGAGCTCACTTCCCAACCTCAAGGACCAAGGAGAGGTCAGAGGCTCTGGGTCTGACAGTGCCTACCCTGTGGAAACTGAGTAGTCTGCAATGAGGCTGGAGTCTCAGGTTCTGCAGGAGATTGAGACTCGCTTCATACCAAGAAAGAAGAGCATGGAATTAAGGCAGTGCTGGAAAGGCTGTGGGCAGCATTAAGGGCTCAACATGGCTAATGAAATGTGTGGTGGATTGCCAACTGGTGGGTGACTTGTCACATGTAGCTAGGCTGAGCTAGCATGGCGCCGGTTGTGGAGGCCCACCAGAGGATTGCTGCCAGCAGCATAAAAGGCAGCACTAGAGAAGAGAAGAGGCCATCAGGGAAGCTGTTTAGAGCTGTGAGAGCTCTTGGACATTGCTGGTTCTCTTGGGCTATTCTGCTTGCAGGACCTTGTCATGATGGCTCTCATGGTGAACTTGGCTGTTGCTGTCATTTGAGGAGGTTGGGACTTCTTGTTTTTGAGAATGGCTATGGCTAAGGTTGGGGGAGCTCAGGTAGTTATCTTGAACATCGCTTCCTAGCTCCAGAGGGAAACGTGGTGCACTGCTGAGCGTTGTGGAGAAGCTTGTCACGTTGGCTTTCCTGATAGGGACTCTGTTTTTGTCATCATTGGAGGAGTTTGGGGTCTCACTGCTGCTGAGGACAGCTGTGGTACTTGTCAAGGGAGCTCTGGTACCTACTTTGAGCATAGCTTCCTGGCTTCAGTTCAGATCCCTCTGCCTGCTGGCACTGATCCTTCATCCCACTGGCATAAGACTCTCTAGCTTCTACCACTGACCTTTGGGCCTTCCCAGGGCAGATCGGTAAAGCAGACCCGCATGAGACATTGTCAGGAGCTGGAGGCCTCCAGCTGGACTCCTGGGAGGCATTGTTATGAGCTCTAGGTCTTTAGCTGGACTCATGTAGGACATGGGGATCCAGGCCCTCAGCTGGATCCTTTGGTCTTTAATGTGGATAGATTTGCTGCCCTGTTTGTATATGATTCTTTGATGATCCATTATAAAATAATCTTATAAAATATGTCTTGTATTAAATTGTTCCCCCTTGCAAAGCCCCAACCTATGAAAAAGCCCCTGCGAGATAGCCCAGAGAAACTCCTGAGAGATAGCCCAGAGAGCCCCCATCGACCGCAGGCCTGGTGAAGTACGGGACATCCAGACAGGACATGTGGCCTGAGAGCAGAAACTTAGTCATTGCCAGTCCCAGCCCCATGTGGAGCATGGAACTTGTCCCTACCTGCACCCCTCTCGTCCCTCTTTCCTGTTTCCTTTGAGCACTTCCCACTGGTCCAACCCTCCTGGGAGCTATTCATGCCGACCACACCAGTGTCTTTTGCCATTGGCTCTTGTTCCATATTCATGCAAGTGTGTTTTAGTGGAAACAGGATTCTGAATACCTTGCACAATATTTTTTGGCTACTAGCCATAAATGTCTGCAGCTTAAAGATTCTGAGAGCAAATCTCTCCAGAAAATAAGACCTGGGATCTAGTGTGGTTATGGTGGACCGACAAAGCATCCTTCCAGGCAGAAGGTGTTGCATGAAACTCTCAGCAGGTCTAAGGTCCACCATGCCCCAGATGGATTTAAATATCCACGTATCTCTGCTGGGACAAGCAGCACTGTGCACAAGCACCCCCAGTTCAGTGAAATGGAAGCAAACCTGCTGTCACTACAGAGGCAAGAGAACCATCCTGAAGAACACCGTGTCAGAAAGCAGGGAAGGGACGAATCAAGCAGCCTACAGGGGTCTGCAGGCAAGAGCCTCAGAGACAGTCCAGAGCTCCCAGCAGGAAGGAAAAGGGGAAACAAAACCAGGAAAAAAAAATCCAACTCAAAACAAAACCACCCATTTCTGATTTCCTGAGCTTTCACTGTGGGGATCATTAACAGGAGCATGCTGGTTAATCTTAATTGCTGGGGCCAAGGAAGTAAATTGTGAGGGTAATCAGATCCCAGAGCATACAGGGCTTTATAGATTAAAGCAAAGTTATCTCCTAATCCCATCAAAACGTCATAATCTTGTGTCACAGCAGCATCTAAACACAGCTGATTGAGATGCCACGAGTGCCGGGTCTGGGATCCATCACGGCCCGGCCGTCCGGAAAGCAAATAAGTCCAAATGAGAAGATTGGATTTAGTGTGGTCTGGAGATATTTACTACAAAGACCCGAGTGCCGGCTCCATCTCTCCCTCGGGCTTTGCATGGGGCAAGCTCTCGCGTCCCCAGATGCTTCCCGCTTGAAGGAAATTCTCCACGAATGGAAATAGATTCATCATTTTTGCTGATTGGAAAATTAATATGTGCAGACAATGCAGAGAAATAATAAGAGAAGGCGTTCAATTGCACTGGCCAGCATAACTTGCTATTTTGGCATATTATCTTGCCAGAGCTTTCTTCTACCTCCACGTACGCACACGCACACGCACATGCACACGCGCGCGCGCGCACACACACACACACACACACACACACACATTCTCTCTTCCTCCCCGTGCGCCCCCTCCCCTTTCTCTCTCTCTCCTATCCCTCCCCCACACGCCCTCTTCGATCTTCACGTCATCTTCTCTATTCTTCCCTGCACTCTGAAGAACACGCTCTTTCCGGTTGCCTACCCTCATGGTAAGTGTGCCTAACCTATACCTCTCCTGTCTCCCTCTGCTTGGCTTACCCGACCAGTAGTCAGAAGCCAGTGGTCTTTGGATTCCCTTCCAGACCCCAGTGAGAGAGAATCTCAGGTGTCCTCCTTCAGCCAGCTATGGCCCGGCTAACGCCATGTGTTTGAGAGATACAATGACTGCTTAAATTAAAGACTTTTAATACAGTAAAACACACATTGCCCAGAAAGATGGGGTAAGCATATTGGAAATAAGGGAGAGTATTTTGAAAGGGATTAAGAGCAATGTGCCTTTTATTATAACACATTTTAAAAATTTAAATGTTGTCTTTTTTATGATAACCCCTTGTTGATCAAACACATTCATCATCATGTTTGTTGAGTAAAAGCATTACAGTGCGTTCTCAGCTGCGTTATTTTCCTTCTCTGGCACAGTGAGACCTCTGGCTCTTCTCCAAAGCCAGAAGCTCCAGGAAAGGTAAAGGTTTCAGATCGAGACAGCTGTGACGGCGCAGCTAGATCGTGGAGGAGGATTTCCAGAGCAGCTTCGGAACATGGCCAGAGTGGCGGGACCTGTGCATTCCAGGGCTGGGGGAGTAGGTGAGGGGGATTTAAAGACAATGTGTTTCTTGCTGTAAGACATTTTTGTAAATTTATTCACAGTATTCTTTCTTTTTTTAATGCATTTGATTGTTACAGCTCTCACTAGGCAGCTCGGACTCATAGAGATCTCCTGTTGTCAGCCTCCCCAGCGCTGGGATTATAGGCCTGTGCCACGCTGAGACTCCGTGGTGGGCTCAGCCCAGCCTGGGGAACTGAACCATTGCCACCGTGTTTGCCTAAGCAGGTGCTTATCTGATCAGCTCTCTCGTTCGCAGTATTCTTTCATCATACCTAATATACACCAGGAGGACAGCCAGCTGGATGGCTGGGCTGTGACTTCCATTTTAAGTAGCCCTGCTCCGCTAAGGAGGAAATAAGTCCCAAAAACCCTTCAGCTGGTGCGTGGGTGACCCAAGCCTGAGGCCTAGAGAATATTCGTCCACACTCTGGGGCTCCCAAACTCCCCTATCCAATATGCCTCGATCTTAGCAGCATGGCAAGGCCTTACTGCCGATGAGAACTTCAGAAGGAAAGTGGCTATCATGGAAAATGCACACAATATTCCAAGTATAATTTTAGGATATTCAAATATCTCCTTAATTAGAAGTTCAGTTCACAGGTGAAATGTTAAGCGACCCAGCAGAGGAAAATAATACCCATGGATTCAGAATCTTCATCGGTTTCAAGTTCAATAGCTTCTCATTGCTTTCTAGGGAAAAGAAGTCTTGGTTCTCTTGGAAAGTGGTGGCATTCAGAGGCCAGAGGGCAGAGCCCTCTGGCCTTTCCTGATACAGCTGGGTCAGTGGCGTCTCAGTGGCACCTTGGTCTCTTCCCTCCCCGCTCTCTCCCTCCTTTCCTCCCTCCTTCTTTAGTGGTCACTTCCTGGAGTTTCTCTCTTCCTCTGCCTCTCTCTATTGTCCTTCCTTCCTTTCTGTGTCTGTTCAAATTTTGTCATTGGAATCCTCTTAGTACACTTTGAGTTTCTGGGCTGCTTTCTTAGCCATGTGCTCGTCTCTGAGATACAGTATGGACCTCTGTAAATTAAAGGCAGAGTGGTTAATGTGGGCTTATTTGCCCAGTCCAGAGAAAGCTGGCTCCAGAGCAGGAAGAACAGAGAGAGGGAGTTGCTGGAGTGGGAGACACACTTTGCAGGCCACGACTTTTGTGGTCTCTATTTTCTGGCCAGATCCCACCAAGTAAGTGTACCATCCCCAAGACCCCTATACCTTCCCAAAGAAGGCCTTTGGGGGACACTCTTGACCCAATGTTTAAAAGTTAGTTTGAATGACATCAGGAAGAATGAACCAGACAGAATCCACACATGCTAACGGACAGAGAATCCAGCCCCCGGGTCTTTTGTTGTGAGTTGTCCCGGGTTAGAGCTCCGCTCCAAGACTTCCTTGTTCCCTGCTTCGCATCTGTTCTTGCCTGTGGTCCAATCAGCTTCTCACCTATAAAGTGCTCATGAAAATACCTCTGCTTACCGCAGTGGAGGGGACTCCTGGGAGACCTAGCTGCAGTCGGACATCAGAAACATCAGAAAGACGTTATTGTCCAGGAGGTAGCTGGCAAGAATTAGCAAGGGCTGAGGAAAACAGAATCTGAATGGAGGCAAAGGAACTATTTGCCTGGGCTATCCAATTATGGATTAGGTTCTCTCCAAAAATACTAAGCTCTTTGTTCCTAGAATTATTCAAAATAAGGTGGAAAAAAAAAAAAAAAAGCCATGCTGCTCATGAGTCCTATAACGGTCATTCCAGCTGGGATGGGTGTGCACACCTCTAACTGCGCTACTCAGGAGGCTGAAGCAGGAAGAAGGCAAATTGGAGTGTAGCCTGGCAACCCTACTGAGACAGTCTCAACATAAAATTTTAAGAGTGCTGAGAGTGTCACTAGAGGCAGAGAACTCTTCTATCCTGGGAGGCCCAGGGTTCCCTCCCCAGGTCTGCTTCCCAAAAGGTAACCCTAGACACTATGGGAAGGCCAATGTTGGCTGCTTCCCCACCCCAAGACCTTGCTGTCTGAGAGCTCTTGGGGTTTTCATACCCACATCCCTTAGTTGTAATTTTCTTTCCCAAGGTCTTCCTAGCTACTGAACCGGATAGCTCTTCAGAGGAAGCTGGCTTATCTGGGGGTGAGACACTAGAACTGGAGTCTGAATTGGGAAACATACTTTGTGACATTAAGGAACAAGCCCCTGCTTCGCACATACTTGCACAGGGATGAAGTATGGAGATGAAGCACACTGAGTCACACACATGGGGCATGCAAAGAGCCCCCAGAGAAAGAGCAGGAGGAGCGAGAAGAGGACAGTAAGGATGGCCAAGGATGAGGAGCTGTGTTTGGGAAGAAGACACGCCTGCTGAGGAGGGCTCTGTGGGTTCTGGTGAACTCTCCCTTGAGCCCCTGGCATCATCAGCTCACTGAGGCTTGTGTGGTCAGAGGCCGCTTCCGTGTCACAGCGTCATCTGCATGTGGCTCAGCTGGCTTCCGAGTCATGGCTGTAAAATGTGGCCACAGACAGTGCTCCCCAGAGAGAGGAGGAAGCCGAGGCCCGTGGTGCCCGCCGAGCCCCAGCTGTGCTTCGGTTGTGGCTTGCCCAGTGTCCTGAGTCAGGACAAAACTTTGGCCTTTCCTGGTCATGGTGACTCCAGGGAGGAACCGGAAGTCATACGGTGAGTACAGAAGACACACTGACATGTTGTCACCCGGCTGTCCTGTCAGGGGGTGGCACTTGGTGGCAGCAGTCCCCTATCTTTAATTGTACCTCAGATAGACACTCCTAAAAGAGGACTCCGGAGCAGCTTCAGAGAGTGGCAAGAGGTGTGGGATTAATGTCTGAAGTGAGGCGGAGAATTGTGAGGGGGAATTGTGGCAATAAGCCTTGTACTGCAGTATACACAGAGCCTCCTTGGGACCGAACTCCCCTGGGCATGTCGTGCCATCTTTTCCAACACCCGAAGATCATTTCTCTCTGAAATAAGTGTCTAAATTTCCTAAGCTTTGGGTTTGAGGTTTGCTTTGGTGGGGAGAGTGGGCACGCAGTGCTCTCCCCAACTCCTCCTAGTCTGTCCTGTCTCACATCTAGTGCAGGAAGGCGGCGAGCTAAGGGCGGAGGCTCGTACTTTTCACTGCCAATGCTCGGGAGCCTTTTCTCAAGGGAGATAAAGGGACCAGATGGAATGTCTAGCTCCCAGCAGCATTTGTTTTTTGGCTTTTGTTTTGGAAGGCAGACTGTTTGTCAAGTCCTGGATTCATTTCTGAAAAGCCTGAGGCCCACCTGGTGTGAGGACAAGAGGATTCCTTCAACAATATTTTATTTTAGAGTATTGTTGAAGAGTCAGCCATGTCGTAGGTCACAGACCACTCACTTTCGGCTTTTGTACTTGGAAGTCAACAACATTGAGCCAGGTCCAGGGTTGTCCCATTGTCATTCCAGCTACTTGAAGTGGGTGGGTCCTGAGTTCAGGGCCATGCTGGGCAACCTGGAGAGACCTGTCCCCCAAAGAAGGCCTTTGGGGGAAGGGCTAGGGAAGTAGGTCAGTGGGAGCATGCTTGCCTGCCATGGGTGAGGTCCTGGATTCAATCCCTGATACTGTTAGTAATAGAAAAACAAAACCAAATTATGACAAAGCAATATTGCATCCTTGGGCCAGGAGAATGCAAGTTACCTAAGACGAGAGCGGGAGGCCTTGGGCTCCAGTTACTTGAAAGCCTAGGTCATGTCATTTGGTGGGGGCTGGGCAGGAAGGTAAGGGGGTGGTGGCAGCTATGGGTACCCATGAACTGCGGGGGCCTCTCTGGTCATTTCCAGGATAGCAGATCTCACGGCCTGATTCAACTACTGTCCTGTGAACAACAGCCATCTTTGCTCAGACCTTTGGGCTAATTCTTGGCTCAATACCCTGAAGACTCAAGCTGATCATACTTGAAAATCTCCTTCTATGGCATCTTGAAATCCAGTTTTGAGCAATTGGGAAGCTATTTGGAGAGAGAAAGAGAGAGAGAAACAACCCCAGGGAGTTTCTGTCTACACTGGTGCCACTGGTGACTTAAAATGTTATCTTCAAAGCAACGGAGAAACCAGCCCAACAAGAGAATCATTTTGTTGTTTGTATAATTTCAGTGAGATGTAATAATCATACATATCAAATAATATAAATGTACCAACAAGGAGAGTAGCAGTAAATATAGTACACCCTTTACCAATTGAATATTTGCACTCGACTTTCCTTGGGGATTAAAAATAATCTCTAGTGTACAGTGGGCACTTAGCATGTTCTGAAACTTCTCGGCCTTTTGCTGTTTATTCCTCACAGAATTTTTCACAATGTAAGTGCAAACTGTGTCTTCATTTTACAGAAACCAAGGTGCAGAGTGGTTAAGAAGAGGCAGCACACGGAATCGTTTCAGTGCAGCTATGTCAGGTAGCTTTCCTCTCATACTTGGAGAAGTGCAGGCAGGTCCTGCACTCAGCACAGCTCCCAGGGCTAAAGCAGTAAAGGCCACTGCTGACCTTGGGCTGCCCTCTAGGCTGGCTGGTATCTACAGTTACATGGCAGCCGGACTGGACCTGTCACTGTTCCCTTCAGCATCTCCCGGGGGATTCTTAGCAACCTGAGTCCTATGGCCTCAAAGGACTTAGAGATAGGTATAGAAAAGAAGGTGAGGGGCAAGTTGGGTCACGAAGTGACCTTTATATTTGAGAATCCACCGAATGCCCTAGAACCCCAAGTCTGCCTTTGAGTGGCTTCTCTGTCTCATCTCTTTGCTGTCACCTTTATTTTATAATCGATCATGGAAGAAAGTCTGTTTCTGCATCCCCACTTGGTTCCTGTGAGCACAACCCATTTGGTTAGCACTCCCTCCCGTGTCCTCCATTTGATCATTGTAACTAGATTACGTTACTATTCAGGAAGGCAAATACTTCCACCTTTGGGAAGACATTCTTGGCTAATCCCATGTATTTAGTCATCCCAAAGAGCCTGGAAGGGGTTTTGGCACACATGACTTCCCTGAACACGCAACTCATAGAAAGAATGCCTGGCCTTTTGCTTTAGAGTTGCATGATATCTAAGCAGTCAGGAGACAACGACAACCAACAGTGTTGGATCTCTTTACTAAACAAAGCCTTTTTTGGGTGTTCTTGAGACAATAGTAGGAACATGCTGCTTGTGGAGGCTATTTTATACGATGATTCATTTTATATGATGATTTATTTATATGAAGATTTATGTTAAGTTTTATTTTATATGAAGATTTTTCCCTAGGTATTTGATGAAAATCATTGCTATTGAACATGAGTCTTCTTATTGTCAAATCATTATTGCTGTTTAAGAAAGCTACCAATTTGTGAGTGTTTCACTTGATATTTGACAATATAGCAGGGTTTTGAAATTTTTTCTGTGTTTTCCTCTATGTTTCCTAGATAGAATACTTTGTCATCTGCAACTGATACTTTTCTTCCTTTTCATGTGTATTTATCTATTCATTTTTGTTCTATGAATCTTTATGTTGCCTAGCGTGTCGAGAGAAGATGCTTAATATGAATGGTGACAGTGGACATCATTGTCTTATTTAAACTGCAATAATAGGGCCAGGGAGATGGCTCAGTGGAAGAAGCGCCTCCCTGGCAAGCACAAGAGTCTGAGTTCAATCCCCAGTTCTGCCAAAACAAAAACAAAAACAAAAACAAAAACAAAAAACTGCAATGAGAATTAATTATAGGCAGTCACCCTGCATGTGGTTTTGAGGTAAGAAAGCTTTAGAATTTTAAAAATAATTATCCCTATATTCTAAGTTTTCTATAAGGATTTTGGCTAAGTAGATGCTGATTGTTTGCCAAATCCTTTTATGAATCCTGACAAACATTTTTACTTTGGGCACAAATGAGCTATTCTGTATTTTACTCCCAGCATGAGTCCTCTTCAGATGTGGAGGATTATTCTTTTAATTAATGCTCAAATTAATTAGTGAGGATTTCTGCATTTATGATTCTCCATGAGATTTGTCTATAGCTATGTTTTCATTACCATTCTGGTTATACATTGCATTATAATTTCAGAGAATTAATTTAAAAGTAATTCACTTTTGTCCTGTGGCCTATATAGCATAGGACTCCCAATTTTGTCTTGCTTAAAATCCTAGCTGTTTCCGGGAGGTTGAGGCAGGAAGATCACTAGCTTTAGCAAGTGAGTTTAGCCCAGACAACTTCATGACTTAGGGGGGAGACCCTGTCTCAACAAAAAATAGGAGTGTTGAGGAGGCCCCTAGGCTCAATCCCCAGGGCCACAAAAGAAAAGCAAAAGAAAAATACACTACTAACCCCCCCCCATCTGTTTTGGAGCTGATGTCCTCACATATTGCCCCCTGGCATTCAAATCTAACCTTCTATTTCTTCAGTTGGTAATGTATGTTTCTGAAAATTCTGGTCATTTTATAAACGCGTAAACTAAGCATGTATGTACGTGTCTATGTTGGCCTCTCCCTCTGTGCTTGTGTTTATCTGGCTTACCTTTTGATTTAAAAATAGTCCTTATGGCTAGGGCAATAGCTTGGTGGTCTAAGGCCCTGCCTGGAAAGCGCAAGGACCTGGATTCGATCCCTGGCACTGCATGCCATGCCAGACCCTGAACCCCAGGCATGCAGTGGTGGCCACTGAAACCACACATGGTGGCACATGCCTGTAATCCCAGCACTAGGGAGGCTGAGACAGGAAGATCACTATGAGTCTGAACTACATCGCAGAACCAGGGACTGAACTCAGGCCCTTGTGTTTGCCAGGCAAGCGCTTATTCTATGAGCTATTTCCCCAGCTCTAAACAAATATTTTTCAAAAAATATGCTCTGAGCTGGCCACAGAGACTGGGTGTGATGGTGTACCCCTGTAATCCCAGCACTGAGGAAGCTGAAAATAGGAGGATCACTATGAGTCTGAGCTGATTAGTGAGATCCTGTACCAAATACATAAAAAAAAAAATAGTCCTTATGCAAACTATCTATCTGATAACATGTAAAATACATAAAGAATTGAACACAACAGCAAAAGCAGCAAGGGCTGGATGTACCAGTGCACCAAGGGCCTGAGCAGACCTTGCTGTAAAGAGTGGTGCTAGGTCTATGGAAAGGCGCTCAAGGGCAGATTATGCACACACTGAAAGAGCAGCTCGTGTCTGCCAGCCGGCTCTCCCACCCGCAGGAGAAGGTCACAGGTGTTGACGTGGCCTGGAGAGAAGCAGCAGAGGGGGTAGGCCACCAGTGGGACAGCACACGGGGCCACCACTGAAAACAGTAGACATGTCATGTGACCTGGCAGCCCCACTTCTGGAGAAGCACCCAAATGAACCTGAATCAAGGTATCTCAGGTAGCTGGGGAGATAGCTCAGCAGCATAAGTGCTTGCCTGGCAAGCGTGAGGTCCTGAGTTTGATCCCTAATACAACAACAACAAAAAAAGATGTCTCAGGTATCTACATGCCTATGCTCAGTGCAGCACTGCTTCTATACTTTAAGAGTGAAAGGCTGGTGGTACAGCTCAACCAACTAAGCAACAGCCTCCCCTGCCCTGGGTGTGCTGAGCCAGGAATGGAGTCCGGGTATAGTGGTACACGCCTATAATCTCCAAAGTAGGGAAGCTGGAAACAGGAGTTTGAGCTGTGAGTAAAGCTCATGCCTCCTGATGGATGGATGGACAACGGGAAGGCAGTCTGTACAGACAAGTACCGGTCTATAAGGCTTCGACCTTGAAGATGTTCTTACTGTTTGTGGCACCACAGACTCGCCTGGATGACACTGGGCTATGTGAAATCATCGGGACACAGGAAGCCCAGTGCTACCTGACACACAAACCTGAGAGTCCATCGTGTAGGAGCGGGGTGTAGCCTGGCAGTGGGTGCCCAGGGCTAAAGGGGTGGGGAAGCAGTGGGGAGGTGCTGGTCAAAAGGTGTAAAGCTTCAGTTGGGCGAGAGGCATCAGTTTAAAAGATGGCCCCTTGTAGCCCCGGTTCACAGTGCTGTGCTATGCACTGAAGAGTTTGCAAGCTGGGCTGGGAAATGCACCCTGTAACCCAGCACCCTGGGAGGCAGTGGGTGGAGGACTGCATGTTTGAGCTCAGCCTTGGCAACTTAGTGAAACCTTGTCTTAAAAGTGTAAAAAAATGAAGGACTAAGAGGGCTGGGGAGATAGCTAGTTCAACAGCCTAAGTGCCTGCCTGGGCAGGTTCTGAGTTTGATTGGCAGTACAAAAGAGACAAGAAGGAAAAGGAGAAGGGTAAGGGGGAGGAGGAGGAGGAGGAGGAGGAGGACTAGGGATATAGTTCAGTATGAAACTTCTGAATTCAATCCCCAGCATTGTGCACGTGTGAGTGCATGTGTGTGTGTGTTTGTGTGTGTGTGTGTGTGTGTGTGCATGTATGTGTGCTAAGGGTGTAGGTCTTCGATTGAATGTGTTTTGTAATTTTTTTTTTGAGACATGGTTTTACTGTGTAGCCCAGGCTGGCCTCAGACTCAAGGTGATTTTCCTGCCTCAGCCTCCTATGTACTGGAATTATAGATGTGTGCCACTATGCCCAACTGGTGAACTGGTTTTGTAACCCAAAAAGATAAAAAATAGAAAAAAGAAAAACAAAACAAAAACAAAAGATCAAAAGGTGGGAGAGAAAATATTTGGAGATGACTGACGTGTTTATGTTAAGCACTATGGTGACAGTTTCATGGATTTTGCTCTTATCTCCAAACTCATCCAGATATAGGTGTTAAATGTATATGAGTTTCAGAGTGTCAATCACACTGCAAGAAAAGTGGTAAAAATAGTCCTTAGATAGCAATTTCTTTCTCATTTAAGCTTCAAGACAATTTTATTATGTAGGTGTTACTATTTTTCTCATTTTATAGATAAGTAAATGGATACCCAGAGAGGTGACGGCACTTGCCCAAATTCAGTGTAGGTGGAAACCAGCATGGATTATTTTCTGTACAGCCTGGGTACATTGTACAAGATAAGCAACAGCTTCACGAATTTCTTAAAAAAAAACAAACCCAGAAGAGTTGATGTTATTAAAAAGGGCCGCCATGGGGCCAGCGAGATAGCTTTGGCAAGCTTAGGCAAGTGCAAGGACCACAGCTGGAACCCCAGCGCCACTGCACCAGCCCTGCCCCCAGGACGGCCAGAGTGGTGCACGCCTGTAATCCCAGTGCTGGGAGGTGGTAAGGAGGAGGATGACCACAAGTCCAAGCTGTGTAGTGAGACCCTGCAACAACCAAACGCACCCACACACACACAGACATACACACACACACAGAGACACACAGACACACACACACACACAGACACACACACACACACACACACAAGGCAGCAGAGGAATAGTGATAAACAGGACGGCTAGCTAATTACATGGCCTGTCTTCTTGACATAGATGCAGAAGGACTTTCATGTTCATTCATTCACTCCCCCATTTGTTGAGCTATTTGATAAATATCTAGCCAATATCTATTGGGCCTCTCATGAAGATCCAAGCACTAATCCAAATCCTTGAATACCTATGTTCTGGGATCCCACCCAGTGGCTAGGGGGACAGGAGCAGAGGAGACGTCTTGCCACATCCGGATAAGCAGTCGCCTGCACTCCACTGTGGAGTGTGCCTCTGGGTGGCTGCGTTCATTCTATAGTTTCTCTCACATTCTGCAAGTATTTCTTGAGTATCTAATACCTGCTGGGTCCTAGAGTCAGTGTTAGGAGACAGACAGACTCCAGGGAAGGAAGCTGTGCGTGGCGGTGGAGGTGAGCAGGCACTTTCTACTGACCTGCCACTGGGAACAAAGAAGTGCTCCGTGAGGCAGTTCTAAGCGGCCACTGCGCAGACCTGGAGTCAAACCCAGTAGGCGGAGCAAATAAAGGACACTGTTCGCAGGCTTCCAGGAAGGTGGCTGTCTTACAAAATCCCTTTCATCAAAAGCTTGCTTGGAGAAAAGATGAAATCGACCTCATGGCCCACAGGGAGCTGGGACATTTAGCCGGTACCAGGAGACCTTTAAATCATGACATACACACCCTGGGCACTCTGCGATTGAAAGAGACAGGCGACCCGGTGGCTTCGCCTGGGCCTCACCTTCCGCTCCCGTTACTGAGACGAACTCAGCTGCAGACGGGACCTGCTGCCTTCAACACGGGCCTTGCATTAGATGCGTGTCAGCAGAGATTAGCTCAGCGCCCCACACCGCTCTTTGCCATTTGTTAAGGCTTCCTCCACCCACCCCGTAATCTAATCTTAGCCAGAGCGATGCGTCTTCCAGGTTAAATGTATTAAAGGAGCCGGGGGATGTAGGCTGTTCTAGGAGGCCCGGGCTTCTCCCTTTCTGACAAGCCTGACCCGAGCTCCGAACTCCTGGCCCCCAAGAGACGCCAGGGGTCAGAACCTGGTTGGTGTAGACGAGAGACAAACACTAACAGAGAGAGACGAGAGGATATTGGAAACATATTCTCCGGGCCTCCACGCCTTAGAAATCTGAGAAGAACACCAGGCGACAAGTTAAAGCTTTCGCTGCTGGAAAGGCTTTTCCTGCCCATGTTTCAACACGAACTTGATAAAGATATTGGTGGGGGGGGAGGGGAGAGGAGTGGTCGGCCAGAGACCAAAGCAGATGGGCCAGCGGGCGGGAAGAGCGATGCTCTTACATCCTGTGCAGGAATTGAGGGTGGAGGGTGGCTTTCCAAAGCGCAGATCTATTCTTTTAATCATGTGATTATTATTTTTTTTAGGCAAATAAATATTTCATCAGCACATCTTGCCTTTCCTTTTCTTCCTTTGAACCCCTGCCGAGGTGCAGGAAGATGTCTGCATGGTTTTCTACGATTTGCACCCAATTCTACCAGCACGAGATGAAAGCTTCTCCTCTGGCCTCCGAACCCGCGTTCCAGTTTCCGGCACCCGGGGGTGTTCTCAGGTGTCTTTTCTGACCCCGAACTCTCCCTACAGCCTCCTTGCATCTGCAGATGAAGGTGCTGGCTTTGTCTCTCATCCTTAGTGTCTCCAAACTGCCCCCAATCAAGTTTATGAACCACTATCTCAAGGTTGTGAGCATTATTTTTAGAATACCAAATGGTAGATCTTGCCCAGAACACACAGCCATCAAGGGGCCCAGATTCCAAAGGCCTGTCTTGGTGAACTGTCCCGCACTACAACACACACTGTGTGGCAGTGTCCGTGGGCAACCTAGTGTGCTCACCTCCAATCCTCATCTCCTGGGTCAGCAGTATCTGGATTTCTGACACCCGAAATTGGTTTTCCTCTTTTTCAGACTTGGCCTGCATGAAATATTAAGACACTCTCTTATGTCTTACTCTCAGGATCACTCATGTTAATTTGGGTAGTTTTATATTTAAAACAAAAATAAAGGGCCAGCCAAGTAGCTCAGCAGATTAAATCACCTGCAAGCAGGCGTAGGGGCCGGGGACTCTATCCCCAGGCCTGCCGTGCCAGCCCCACCCTCGCAGGGCACTGAGGTAGTGATTGAGACTGAGTATGTGACTGGCGCACACCTGTAATCCCAGCTCTTGGGAGGCCGTAAACAGGCAGATCACTACAAGTCCAATCTAGTAGTGAGACCTTGAGCACCCTGTACATCCTTCCCTTAAAATGCAGAAAAAAATACATAAAACATAAAACTCCATTTAAAATTCATTCCATATGCCAGGTGTGGTGGTGTAAGACTGTAATTCTGGCACGCGGTAAGCTGAGGACTTCTGTGTGTTCCAAGCCAGCCTGGGCTATATACTAAGGCCCCATCTTAAATTGAAATAAAACAAAACAAATAAAATTCCTTGTGTAACTATACCATAATTATTTCCCCAATCTACTAACAATGGGCATTGGGATTACAGGCATGCAGCACCAGACTCAGATGTTATTATTGTTCTTCTTATTATTCTTTTAATTTTATGTATTTAGGACAGGGTCTACAGGGTCTCATTACATAGATTGGACTGGTAGTGATCCTCCTGTTTTCAGCCTCCCAAGCGCTGGGATTACAGGCACACCCAGTCTCAATCACTGTAACAGCATGCCCCGGGGTAGGGGCGGCACAACATGCCAGAGATCGAACTCCAGTCCCTGCATTTGCCTAAGCAAGCACGTTAGTCTGCTGAGCTCTCTGGCCTGTCCAAGGAGTTTTTAAAATATGTACACTATGAATAGTTCCGGTGGCATCTTTTGCTGTGAATCTGTTATTTTTCAAATCACGAAAACCCACTTCCTTCCCTCTTTCAAATGCTCATGTAGATCTGCATTGCTTTTGAAATAAAAATCAAAAAGCCCTCAAGAGTTTGAGAATTTGGTTTCTGCTGACTTCTCTATCCCCAAATTAGGTATCAGAAGGATGGCCATTCAAGGTCTGGGAGCACTGTAAATGAGAGCACTGGGATGTGGCAGGGAGAGGTGGGCACCCTGGCAAGCTGGAGGGACCAGGAGTAGCTGGCAGCTGACAGCTGTGCACGTGGGCCCCAGGGACCAAATTTTGCCCACTTATAACAGTAGTTTAAATTTTTATGTTATGCAAAATTTTCCAATGCTGGCGCCGGGCAGATGGCTCAGTGGAAAAAGCACTTCCCTGGCAAGTGCAAGGGCCTGAGTTCAATCCCAGTTCCTCCAAAAATAAACAAACGAATAAAACGATAAATAAATAAATAATTTTCCAATGCTGAAATGCTGAGTATTGCCCAAATGTTTTTTCAAATATGACTTGAGTCCAAAAACAAACAAACCAAATAATAATAAAGAAAACAATTCTCAGGGCTGTACCTGGCTCCTGAATCCACCGAATCATGGCCCGGCTTCCTCTTCTAGAACATTCTCCCTTACAACTTCCCTCACAGCTCAGAGATTGATTTGTTCTGCCTGAAGCACCATATCTGTACAGACTCCAGATGCCCCATCTGGAATCTCAAGGTGAGGAAGGGAATCTCTGTGTGTTCCAGGCCCATCTCCCTCCTTTTCATCGCAGCAGCTAAATTCCTACCCACTCGTTATGGCCATGCATATAGAAGGTCAATAAACCGTACATGACTGAGGAAATATTACTCAGTGGCTAGAATTGCATTTCCATGTCTGTTTCTTCTATAAGAGCAAATGTAATTCTGTCATTCCCTCACTTCAGACCTGCTCTGGACCCTTCTCTCTCTCTCTCTCTCTCTCTCTCTCTCTCTCTCTCTCTCTCTCTCTCTCTCTCTCATACTGGGGATTAAACTCAAGGTCTTGCACTTACCGCAGGTGCTTATACCTCTGAGCTGTCTCCCAGCTTGCTCTTTTCTTTTCTAAAGCAAAAAACAGTATCTCATTCTGTGTATTTGAAATATGAGTGTAACAACTCCTGTGTGAGGTGGTGACCCAGAATCCTGGGCCTCCAGTGGATATGCCCAAGCACATGGCATTATTTTTTGTGTGTGTCACCCCTGAGGGTAGGGGTGACACAGCATGCGGTGCCAGGGATCAAGCTTCTGTCCCTGCATGCTGGCCTAAGCAGGCGTTTTAGACAGCTGAGCTATCTCATCAGCCCCTAGTACCTGGCATTTGACCTGAGCGTCAAATCACGAGGCAGCTCTGTGTCAAGGAACAGCATCTCAGGAGGAGAGACGTTCATGAGCCCAGCTCAGGGGTGGGGGCCACCTTGGCATGTTAGGGGGACAGAAGAGACACTGAGCTGGGGAGGCGGGGACAGCGGGGCTCTGAACACTCTTGGCTGAAGTTGGGGGAGCCTCCCTCAAGGGCCTCCTCCCAGGTGAGCAGGAGCTCTGGTGGTGACTCGGCTCCCCCCACTGCCCTGTGGTCTTGGCTTCTGTCTCCTGCGTCACTGCTCTTGCTCTCTGCCCCACCATGCCCCGCCGAATCTCTCTGTCTAGGAGGGGAGGCTGGACCAAGTCAGTTACTAAAGATCTACATGTGCTCTAGAGACATCCACCAGAGCCCGCTTCCTGTGTAAGTGCACACGTGACGGTTTGGATCAGAGAGCTCCCAAAGGCATGCGTTCAGCGATGAGCATAGGGAAGGCGAACAGGTCAGAAGGACTAATTTCATTGGTGGATTCACCTCCAATGGCCGCGTGGGCTGTCAGGAGCGGGGCCTGATTGGAGAAAGTCGATCTCATCCCGGGTCTCCTTGTTTTTCTCTTCTTCTGTTCTGGTTCCCAGCTGCCACAGGGTGAACAGCTCCCCCCTCTCAAGCCCTCTTGCTCAGTGTTGCTGCCTTGGGCAAGCTGATCATGACTGCATCCCCCGGAACTGTGAACCAAAATAAACCTTTTCCTATCAAAATTATGTACCTCCTTGTCCTTTGCACAAGCAAGGAAAGCTAACACACGATAATATGTACAGCATCTGTTTTCCTATTATCTTTCTATAGACCATCCATAAACTTATATTTATCACCTAATATTGATCTATTGATGTATCAGTGTCACCTCCATCTACCTATTTGTCTCTCTCTGTCTTTCTTAGACTCCCTCTCCCTCCCTCCCTCTCCCTCCCTCCCTCTCTTCCATTGGGCACTGAACCTAGGGCTTCGTGTGTGTCCCACAAGCACTCTGCCACTAAGCTGCACCCCCAGCCCTTTCTATAAAAAGTATTTTTATTTGGAGACAGGGTCTCAGCACGTTGTTGAGGCTAGCCATGAATTCATGATCCTCCTGTCTGAACCTCTTGAATAGTTGGTATTACAGACATATGCCACTGAACCTGGCTTATCTACCAATTTTTAATTAACCAAAAAGGAAATCTAAAAAAAAGGGGGGTCAGAATGAAGTTGTTATTGTTCTCATCATAGCAACTGAGATTTGCCATTTAAATAACTGTGAAAAAAGAACATGGGAGAAAATCTGTCTTTCTGAATCAAGGTCATTAATTCAGTACTACAATACTTCTGTAATACTACAATAAATAACCAGGTGTTTAACTATTTTAGCACATTGATGTTGCTTTGCTTAGGAAAAATTCCTGGGTGTATGATTGCTTGTTGGAGTAGAATTCCATGTAAAAATTTTCCATTTTCAAATTGTTTCCATAAAGGTTACATTAGTTCAGACCTTCCTAATAGTGTTCCTTTATTTTTCAAAAGCTAAAAATTTCAAAATATTTCACCACTAGCTTATTCATTATGCTGTTGGAAATAATAGCACTAACAGGCAAAGGAAGCACTGGAAAGAATTTCAGCATCCTACAAGTTGACTAAAGGGTTAAGTGCTCTTTTACAGAAAGCAAGCAAACAAAACAAGTGTAAGATAAGCAAAACAGTAAAATTAAAAAGGAAAATAAAATGGAATCGAAATGTGGAGTACTAAATGCGAGAGAATGAAAAACTCACTAATGAGTATTTTAAACATATATATTCACACACATTAGTTACCAAAGAAACACAAGCCATAATTGCAATAAGATATTTTGCTCACAGATTTACAATTAAAACCTACTTGCCATGCGGGTGAAATGGACATTTATGCTGATGGGAATCTGAGCTGATACAAGATTAATGGCAGCATTTTGACACTATGTATCAAAGCCCTTAAAAGCCTTGTGTCCCTTCCTGTGGTAATTCTCCTGGCAGGGTTTTTTTTTTTTTTTTTTCTAGAAAAATAAACAAGCCAAAATGTTTAGCCACTAGCTCATTCATTGTGCTGATAGAAATAATAACAACATTAGCACGGGGCACCTGTCATGGCAATCCACGTGGAAGTTTCTCAAAAAATCAAAAGGAATGCCCTGTGATCCAGTGAATGGGATCAAAAAGCAAAATCGCCTGCAGGGTAATCTCTATTTAAGGCACGCGGTGGCTCTCAGCTTATGCAACAGCATTAACTTTCTGGAATCTTGTGCAATTCGACTTTTGCGAAAGGCCCAAAGCTTATTTGTAATCACCACATATTTTAAAGTTGCAACATTCTTGATGTATTTTTGCATGCATGGCGACTGTGCTCCAGTTTTGTTTTGTCTTTTTTCTTCAAAATATCTAAGTATCCAGAGTTCACCCCAAAAGAAAAGAAGCAAAATATTTCACTGAATGTTTGTGGCTCCCGACCTGTGTGTTAAACATTTGACGGATTCATTTGTAGAAGGATGTGATAGTTTTACAGATGCTTCGCCAGCTATTTCAGGCTCCCCGTCTTTCCCAGATTGGTTTCCTCGTCATTGGTTGGGGGGGTCCTTTGTCTAGTTCCGGAGGATGAGTCATGAGTTTCCTAAGTAGGGCATTTAATTGCTGGTGTGAGACCAACAGAGATCTTTTTCCTCTGCCCCTCTGAACAATCACTTCTTGGGATTCCAAGAAGTTCCAGGGTCTTCTGTCCATACTAAAATGTGTGTCTACTTGATTCCTTTATGCAAAATAGTGAGGCATTTGCATAGAACCTATGCACGCTTGCCATGTATTTTATTTTTATTTTATTTATTTATTTTTGTGGCCGTCTCAGCCCACCCTGGGGGTGTGGCTGGTGCAGCATGTGGTGCTGAGGAGTGAACCACAGTCCCTTCACAGCTGCCTAAACTTGTATAAGCAGGCTCTTTAGACCACTGACCTATCTTGCCAGTCTTGCCACGTATTTTAAATCATTTCCAGATCATTTATGATACCTGAAGCAACTTAAATATTATCTACACAGGGTCTGTACATATTCAGTGCAGTGTAATCCCTCCTCCCCCACGCCCAAGAGTTCTGATCTGAAGTTGGCTGACTATACAAATTTGGAAGCTGCGAATACAGAAAACCAATAGTTCCAAGTGATGGTTCCTGAGCTTAGGATGGAGCAGCCTCTGCCAACCTGGGATAGACATGCAGCCTATATAAG
Organism: Ctenomys sociabilis; assembly: GCA_004027165.1. NCBI lineage: Eukaryota > Metazoa > Chordata > Mammalia > Rodentia > Ctenomyidae > Ctenomys > Ctenomys sociabilis. The sequence goes on from PVKA01011452.1 coordinate 40,354, forward strand.
AAATGAACCTTTGTTCGTTCAGTCCACTGATGGGGTGAGGAGGTTGTTACTGCAGTGTAACTGAGCCACTTCAAACTTAGGTTGCGGTTTCTTTTAGAGCAGCTAGGATTTGGCTAGAAATAATTACAGATGGGCTATGGCAGAGCATCCCTGGAGTCCCAGCACTCAGGCGACCCCGACAGGAGGATCACCACAAGTTTAAGGTGGCCTTAGCCAGACAGTAAGCCAGCTTAGCCTGAATTATATGGTGAGACCTGAAGAAGGAAAGAAGGAAGGAGAGAAAGAAAGACAGAAACTAGAGGTCAAGAACATTGACAAAGAAGTCCAGCAGTTCTGCTTCTTTTTTGAACTCCTTATCAAGATGGGTGTCAAATTCAACAGAAGACAGCCGTCTGCTTCTTGTCCCATTTCATTTTTCATGATTTCACTTATCAGCGGCCAATGGTGATCTGAAAATATTAAATGGAAAATCCCAGAGATAAACACTATTGTGAGAAACACATCCTGTCCTGTTCCAGCCTGCCTGGGACGTAAGCCTTTTATTCATCTGCCATAGCCATTTACCTTCACTACTTGCTACTAACCGCTACCTCTTGGGGCCTCCAAGATTTTCAGATAGGCTCTTGGGGCTGTCACAGTGCTTGTGTGGTATCACTCTCATTATGATACAGGAGAACGACATCAAAATACAAGAGTAGTGATGTTAGCTATCTTAGAACAGCATGTTTTTTCTTTGTTGCTGTTGTGGGCAGAACCAGGGATTGAACTCAGGCCCCTGCGCTTGCTAGGGAAGTGCTTATTCCACTGAGTCATCTCCCTGGCCCCTCAGCATGCTGTTGTAATTGTGCTATTTTGTGGTTAGTTATAAAGATAATTTTGTTGTTAACTTCTTACTGTGCCTTACTTATAGCTAAATTTTATCACAGGTACTTAGGAGAAAAACTTAGTTGGTAGCTGAGCATTCAAGCGCCCCTTAGAAACGCATTCCTTAGGATAAGGGATGAGTGCTATCATGTGTGTGTGGAGCCTGGTACCTTAGTAAATGCTCAATAAATGACTGCTGAGTTTAGAATTTCAGACAGGAAATGGATTTCTCCCTGCCTGGAGGGAGTGTTGACTTTCTAAGCATCTTCTCCATTACCTCTGCTACAAGAATGACATCTTCTAAAGACTCAGGATGGCATCTCCTGTAAGAATGCAGCAAATATTGATCAAGCGACCCACCCACAAGGAGGTTCCTGTCAACCACTTAATCACCTTCAAATGGAGTGTTGACTGGTTTAATTCCCCCTCCGCCCTATTTCTGCAGCTTGGTGGCCTAATTCTCCGATTCTCCAACCCAGAGACCTCCCGGGAGTTTGACAGAAATGTTTGCAAAGGTTATGAACAGCTGTGAACTGCACGTTCTTTCTGTAGGACCAGCCTCTCGTGCCTACAGAGGGCCACTTTCTCTTGCAAACCAGGGGCAATTATTCTACAAAAATATGCATGTGCTCACACACAGATGCATGGATTTAAGACATGCACGCACACATGTACACACACCGCACGCATGGATGCTCGGAGTATAATGTCATTTCTAAAGAAGAGAAAAGGAAATGCCCAGGAGGGAAACTACATGCAAATAAACACAGGATGATTAGGCTTCACTGCTTTCCTCAGGAGAACGTTCTGTAATGTGTTTGCTCATTCCAACCTAAATCTTCTCATGAGGAAGAAAGCATGAGGATTATTCTCCTTTTGGTCGTATGGAAAAATCCAAAGATGAGCAGCTCCCCGCAAAGTCATCCTGCACAGTGCTTTAGAGGGCAGGCTTTCCAGTCAGGCCTGCCGGGGGTTCTGAACAAGGGACCACCGAGGACGAGCCCTGCAATATCCTAAGTGTTGCGTTTAGCGCTCTACGTCTCAGTTTCCATGCTGAGCTCCTCCCACCCATGCAGTCTGAGAAGTCAATTTGAATTCTTTTTTATTTTTTTAAGTCCAAGGTTAGATGTAATTATCCCATGGAACTTTCCAAGGCATCAATCATCTATTCTTCTTAATGAGGGGAAGAAAGGGAATTAATGGGAAGAAAAGGAAGAGGTAGAAATAGACTGTGAGAGAGAGGCTCATGGGAAATGCTCGGCATTTTTACCCTTTATCAAAAGTGGCAATATAAAGCCCAGTGTCGTTCAGGGAACAGAAACCGGAAGGGAAACAAGAACGATGGTGGGCTTCTGACATGGTGACCACCTGCCCTGGTTTGCCAGGAGCTCAGGAGTCCTGTAGGCCGCAAGGCTTCCAGAGTTCAAACTCGGAGTTTCAAGGAACCTGGGGTGAGTGGGCCTGGGATAGAGATGCAGGTGGTAATATGAACGGGGCCTAAATGGAGGCAGAGCCAGCCACGGACAGAAGGGTTTGCCTGCAAGTCTCAAGAGAGGTCTCAAGAATCTTCCCGCTCACCACCACACTCCTGTGTAACGTCACCTGAGCTGAGGTTTCCAAGGTCAAGGTTGCTGACCAAGGGCATGAGTCCACTTTTGGTGGGAGAGAGAGAGGTGGAGAGGGAATGGAAGGAACGAGAGCGGAGGAATTCTTTCAAAGATGGAGGTCAGCCATGCCTTAAGAGTAAATTCAGAATAGCAAATAATAAGTGAAGCACAAGAGATTTCTTTAAAAGACAGACATCGTGTAATTAGACAGGAAAAGAAGGCTTGCCCAGCCTGGTGCTCCCTTCTGGCAGGGAAAAAACCAACGGAGCAACTTCATCACACCGATTCCTTCACGCTCCGGCAGGCAAGTGATAAAATTATCAGATGAGGGTCCCAATCCTGTCTCTCCCAGTCACTTTCACCAAGTGTGCTGTGTCGAAAATAATGAAGGTGGCTTGATTAAATGTTCGCTGGCTGCAGCCGCCACGCTAATTTGGAGATGGGCTTATTAGTCTAATGACCGCTCCAAATCATCAGAATTCATTAGCATTAGTGCTGCGGCTTCCTGTAACATCGGCCCAAGGCTCCAGGCTGCCATTGTCACCATTTCTCTACTGACCTCACTCCTGCTTCTCAGGAGGGACCCTGTGACACTGTGCTTGTGGTCTCCACGTACGTGCGGGCACACAGTTGTATGTGCCTGTAGTCATGTGCATGCAAGCCAGGGCTTCTACTTGCTTTATCTGCATTTTGATTTTAGTTCTTCTCCTGTGAGCAATAAGTCATTAGAGCCCCTTTCTGCATGAGCCCCTTTCTGGACAAAGCCCAATTTCTGAGTGCATTGCTGTGAATTGCTTTTGTTACTGCACTGTGTTCCAAAATCTCCCCATTCCCACTCACCCTCGGCCAGCCTTTTGTCCTGGCTTTCCTTTCTTTTTTTTTTTTTGGCAGTACCAGGGATTGAACTCAGAGTTTGCGCCCGGCAGACAGGCACTTGTGCCACTGAGCTATATCCCCAGCCCCTGCTTTCGTTTCTTATGTGGCCCTCTCCTTGTCTCCCCTTTCAGATGCACAGATGATGGCCTTGCTGTTTCTAAATCATATCAGGCAGGTGCTCACCTCAGGGCCTTTGAGTTGACTTCCTGCCCCGCCTGAAACACTTTTTGGTGGGACAGCACTGCGGGTTGTTCGATCACTTCCAACTGTTGATTCAGATGACACCTCAGCGGGTTATTGTATCAGTGGGCTTGGCCAATAGGAAAGTAAAGTGAAGGTATATTCATCTAGTGATGGCCAACTATCCTCACTCAGTAATAAAGTGCAAATATCTTTCTAGGTTGTGACTGATGGTTGTAATAGCTCAACTTGCCTTGAGGAAAAAGTAGCTAGAGGATTAATTAAGTTTTGGGTGTCTGTGGATGATACACACAGAGGCCAGGGAACTGAAGGGGATGAGCCACCCTGGATGTGGGTGTCACCCAAGAATAGACCTGGAGCCAGAGTGAAATAAATAGGAGGGAGGGAAGGAGGGAGAAAGAGAAGGGAAAGATGGGAGGGAGGGATGCAGGGAGGGCTGGGTCTTCGCCATTGGGCTTCAGTCTTCTAGCACAGACCTGTGCTGCTGACTCTACAGTTAGCTTCCAGCATTTCAGCTCCCGACTGCCTCTGGATCTTTCAACTCTCCACTGCCTAGAGAGCTATTTTTGATTCTCTTATTTTTTTTTAAATCCAGAAATATTTTTGTATTATTATGCATATATTTTATATTGACCTTCTCTTCTAGGGAATCTTCTCCCTTTTTACTTTATTTTTTTTAAATTGTACAGGGTCTCACTATGCATATCAGACTCATAGTGATCCTCCTGTTTTCAGCCTTCCCAGCACTGGGATTATAGGCACGAGCCACCACCCTGGGACTTGGTCACCAGCTCAGTGCACCTGGAGGTGGAGCTGGCATGGCATGTGGTATTAGGGATTGAACCCAGGTCCCTGTGCTTGCCTAAGCAGGCACTTAGTCTACTGAGCTATCTGGCCAGCCCTGAAAACCTTTTCCCTTAGGTCTTTAATGTTGTTAGAAAATAAATAACCCTACACACTATAATACAAACAGCAAAATGCTGCCTGTATTGCAATTGCAGTACATCCTCTCTCTCTCCATATGCTTCTGTGATTATGGCATTAAAAAGACATCGAGAAATGCAGAAGCAAGCTTCACCTGTCTCTCTCCAGCCTGAGCTATGGGCTGCTGATCAGATACTTCAGGAAACCTTTGCAAGCAGGACTCGTCCACTGGGGCAAGGGAGAACAGATCTTCTTTCATAAAAAGTGTTTTGGAAAACAAGATTCCCCTGAGCTTAGAAGTATGGTCTGATTAGAAGATGTTTTTTCTCCTTTTCCTCTGTCCTTCTTCCCAAGATGCTGCCTGAAAATACTTGTTCTTAAATGTGAACAAACAGAATCACGGTAGCTGTTTAAGCTGCTGCCTGTATGTGGGGGAGAGCTCCCTCAGCTCAACCCTCTGCAGGTGATGAAAGGAGGAAAAATTCAGTCTTAAAAAGCAAAATTCCAATCTGCGCATACTGCCCAGAGCCCTAGAAGGAGCATTTGATGGGAACTCAGATGGCAACTAAAGAGTTCATTGTGTTCCAGGGCCAACAAACCAACACAACAACAAGAATCTCGCTCTTCTTTGGGTTACTTTATTCAGTTTTCTAAATGATGGGTTCCTTGATGGGAGACATCCTGTCTGATTGACTTCTGTTCCTTCGAGCCTTCCATGGCATAGGGCACAGATCTTGGACTGGATGGACGAGGGTATTAGTGAGTGGTTTGCTACAATCCTTGCCAGCTTTGCCATCTCTCTTCTTTAGTACCAGGAATAACTGGCTACTGCCCTTCACTCACTTGGGGAAGCACAGCATTAAAAGCTACATCTGGGGCCGGGGAGATGGCTCAGTGGAATAAGTGCTTCCCCTGGCCTGAGTTCAATCCCTGGTTCAGCCAAAAAAAAAACCCAAAACAAAAAAAGTTTAAAACCTACATCTATGCTACCATCATTCACCAGAAAGAAAGGCCAATGAAGCTTCCTGTAGAGACAGTGTCATGAAGAGGATTCCATACTCAGCAGCACATGACCCAAAGAGCAAACTGTGATTGGTTTGGAGAGATTGGAGTTGGAAAATATGGAGGGACTTACTCAAATGCCTGAAATGTCATTGCCTTGGGCATCCTTCAAAAGACCACACCTGAGCATGCTCATTAGCAGTGCACAAGCTTTGCAGTGAGGCAAAGGGCGCTGGTGGTTGAGACAGTCATGGATATGCTGACGGGACACTTCCCTGTGCAGTGCCCCACAGGGTTTCTGTTTCCTGAAGTGGGCCGCCTGCTCCTCTCCATGTTTAACTCTATTTGTAGGGTTTTCCTGCAGTGTGAGGAAACAGAGATGTGAGAACCAGTGCCCAGTTCATTCTCTATGCAACCTGGATCTTAGCAGAAAAAAAAAAGAAGGATTTTATGGTTAAAATGTGAGGTGTCCAGCGAGGTTATGTACAGACTGTGAGCTGGGGTAGTAGCACTGGAAGTGGGTGTAGGTCCTCAGGGTCTTCCAGCAATTGTACACTGGGACCAGCCAGGCATGCACGGGGCAGAGAGGAGGAGATGGGGTTTCTGGCATCTACAGAATGCTGCAGCCACGCAGGCAGGGCCGGCTAGCAGAGGTGGAGGGCTGCAAGGCCACCATCACCCTCAGAGCTATGATGCAGGACTGCTGCCTGGGGTCCTGGTGGGGACTCTCGTTGGCCAAAAAGTCCACCGGTCCTTGAGTCTGCCAAGAAACTGAAAGGATGACCCACCTTGGATGTGGCTGTCACCAATGAATAGGCTGGGAGCCTGGGTGGGATGAAAAGGGGAAGGAAAGAGGGAAGAGAGGGAGGGAGGGAGGGAGAGAGGGATGGGAAGTGGGAAAAAGGAAGGAACCGCTCCCTGTTTGGAAGAGTCGAAAGGGCAAAACGGAGTGGAGAATTGAGTGGAAGGAGCCAGACCATACAACAGTGTAGGAGTCAGCTTTATTGGGGGTGATTTTCTTGGGTGGAATCAAGGTAGAAGCTCCCTATGTTTTAATGGGTGGTGTCCTGTCTTTTAAACATTTAACTTCACCCTGACAGATCCTGGTGTGTTGTATTGCCCGGAGGTCTCTAAGAGTTTGTGGTTAAGAGATACATCTTCAAATTGTTTCTCCTGGGGCCACTTCCAGGATGGCTCCAGGAATCTTTATGCATTCCCCTCATATTGCTACACCAACCCTGCCATCCCCACTGTTCTGTATGAGCAGTGGCACACAGGAGAAGTAAGGGTGTGTCACCTCTGAGGTTGTGTAACCAAAGAGACAACAGGTCCTCTGTTTCTGTCTCTGTCTCTGTCTCTGTCTCTGCCTCTGTCTCGGGCTTCCCTCTAGGCTCCTCCCATCTCTCTCTTCTCTACCTCTCAGGTTGACCTGGAGAAGGGTATACTGGAAACAGTGCTACAGAGAGACTCGCACAGCAAGGAGCGGCAGCTTCCTGCCCACAGTGGCGCAGGGGATCTTGGAAATCACCCTTCCCCCATCAAGCCTTTAGAAGAGACTGCAGCTCATTTCCTAATGTCTGCCAGCTTCTGTGCAACTTCATGAGAAGCTCTGGGCCAGAACCTCCAACTCTTGACCTGCAGGGCCTGTGAGGTAAGAGACACTTGTAGTTTGAAGTCATAACTTAAGAGGGGTCCATTGTACTGCTGCAAAAGTTAACTAATTCAAAACTTGAGGCCAAATGACTCTGGGAATGCTTGTATTCCTGATGATTACCCTGCATTGGGGCCTTTTGTTTTGCATGGATCACAGTCATTCACACTCTAACCTGTGGAAAAAGCGCGCATCTGAGGCTCTGTTTCTTCCACCAGAGCACGTCACAGTAACATCTGTGCCAAGGGCTGTTTTGAGAATCAGAGGAAATGAAACACTGCACGTGCCTAGGATGGAGCTGGGAGCAGAGCAGCCGCTTCACAAAGGTAGCTCGGATCATTGACCAAGGGAGAGAGATGACTTTGCAACACCCTGCAGACTTAAGAGCGCGGCTCCGGTGAGACTCTAGCAGTTCGCCGTGTGGCCTCATCGTTTCACCTCTCTGATTGCTCTTGCTTTAAAGCCAGATCTGTTCTCTCACAGTTTGCTGTGCTCCCCCCAAACAATCAGCCCTTCTGCCAGCCCCGGCCGCCGCTGGAGCTCGGAAACCTCTCCGTCCGACCGCAGCGAATCGACTGTCTCCGCTCGCACCTCCTTGGCAGAGTGGGGAATCCCTGATTTTCTGGCCCTGCTCTGTCACTCCCTGGGCACGGGCCAGGCTTTACTCACGATTTCCATTCGCTCATGACTCAGAGATGAGTGTGTGACTGAGTCACGAAGCCGGGGTGGGGCGTGGGTGGCCATGTGGTGTTTATAGTGAAATCTCACGGAGCTGGGGGCCTCACAGGCAGAAGCCGAGGAGAGGAGACAAACACGGTGGTGGGGCAGCGCCCGTTAATGGAGAAACTTACCAGTGCCCCTGTGGGTGGAAGCTTTGCCAAGGGAAGAACGCCTCCGCTCCCTGTGCTCCCTGTGGGAGGAGGCGGAGACCTGCGCCTCCAGCTCCCTTGCATGAAGATCTTCCCACTTGGGGAAAACAAAAGTCACAGTCTTCCCACTTTTGAAACGTAAAAATCGCATCCATTTCCGTCTTCGAGCCTATACCCCAGAAGCAGGTGAAAAAGCAAACAAAACAGCTGTGCTAATTCCCCCCACCCCCAGAGCATAGAAAAGTCTAGTGGAACTGTCAGATGCCTGGAAAGTTCTGACAGTTCCTCTTTGAGCCAATGTAGGTTTGCAAACTACTTTCCAGGAAGTGTATGTCCAAAGATATTTGGAGTTATACTCTTTTTAATAGTGAAAAGCAATGGGCTACAAGACTCAGGAGTTAGTGGTGATTAAATAAATGGGTTCAGATACTTTCAGAAGTGTAATACTCTATAATCATTTGCAAGAATGGGCTACATTTATGGGTATTGAAGAGCACCCCACACAGAGAGATCTACACAATATCCAACGAAGTGAGCCATGCCGTATTAGAATAAGGGTAAAGTAGTCCCATTTCTGGTTTGAATTATCATTGTCCTGTGTATGTGAATGCATGAATTTAAATAGGATTTTTAAATGCCTGGAAGTTTCTATAGTAAACTGTGAATAGTAATTGGGGTTGGCCGGGGCTTGGGAGGAAACCGAAGAGAAAGAGTGTTTGCTTTCTGAACATCTATAATGCGCAGTGGTGTGCGAAATGCTTACACTGAGTAGGCTCTTGGGTGACTTGCGCTGCTCTTTCTTTTTTCTTTTTTTTTTTTTTTTTTGTTTTTGAGACAAGGTCTTACTATGCAGTTCAGGCTGGCCTTAAGCTCGCTTTGTAGCTCAGGTTGGTCTCGAACTCACAACAATCCTCCTGCCTCAGCCTCCCGAGTGCTGGGATTACAGGCATGCGCCACCATGCCAGGCCCAATTTTTTTTTTTTTTTTTTCTACGTGCCATCTCAATGTGCTCTGGGGCTGGCACAGCATGCCTGGGATCGAACCCCAGCCCCTGTGTCTGCCTGACCAGGTGCTTTAATCCACTGAGCTATCTGGCCAGCCCTTGCGCTGCTCTTTCATTAAAGCTCAAGAACAGGGAGGTAGAAGACAGGGTTCTTCATGTTTCGCTGAGCAATAACAAGCTGTGTATATCCAGCTAGTAGTGGAGAGAAACCCCAAGCACAGGGAAAGGAAAAGAAAAGGGAGGCGAGGAAGGAGAAAGGAAGGAAACTGTACAGAGGAACAGAAGAGTGCGTGTTCTAGTTGAACAAGGAGGGTCACAAACTCTGGAACCACCGGGAGGTTGGCAGCCTCCAGTCCTGGGGTCCTGGGACAGCAAGGCTGGGAGAAGTGCAGAAGCTGCATTGGCCTCCTCCGCCAGGCGACTCTGAGGTTGTCACCTTGAACAAGGGTGTTATGGCCCCGGCCTAGGTGCAGTGCTCGTGTGTTCCGGATATACCACTTGCCCTCCCTGTCGCTTTGCTTCTTCATGGATAGAGAAAAAGGTCGCCCTTACTTACTCATTCTCTGACTTACGCGCACCGCCAGGCTAGCGAGGCTTGCTGCAGCGTGCAGGCTCTGCCCCCTCCACTCACTAGTCCACAATTTTGGGGAAAGCTTCACCTAGCTGGCCTGAGCCTTGTTTTCCACCTCAGCGACACATGTGTGACACTTTGGAAGGCCCCAGAACTTCGGGGAAATCTATGTGAATTTTATGGTGGTTGTGCCCAGGATGCTATTAGGATTAAATTATTTTCTGTAGAAGAGGTGTCCTCGATCAGTGCTGAAATCCTGGAGAGGACAGGGAACTAATGCACCAGGGGATTTCAGCAGGCGTTCATCCTTACGCTCAGGGTAGCTGCCAGAGAGAACAGGAGGTGACAGGGAAGGCACACAGGACTTAGGATTCTGAGCCCCGACACAGGTGCACCAGGGTAGATCAGGTCCTGTGCTCTTATTTTATTTTTTAAAGAATACAAAAGACAGGGAGTTCAATCTCTGAGCCTGCTGTGCCGGCCCATCCCTGAGGCGCACTGAGATGACAATTGAGACTAGAATGGTGGTGCGCACCTGTAATGCCAGCACTGTAAACAGGTGGATCACTACGAGTCCGATCTAGTAGTGAGACCCTGAACACCCTGTAGACCCTAAAATACAAAAAAAAAAAAAAAAAAAAAAAAAAAAAAAAAAAAAAAAAAAAAAAAAAAAAAAAAAAAAAAAAAAAAAAAAAAAAAAAAAAAAAAAAAAAAAAAGACAGCATGAGAATACAAAATTTAATGAAACAAGGTAATAGAAATTCAACAATGGGTGTTGTATTATATGATGTTATCTTCAAATTAGTTGTTTCAGTTACCAGATATAAATATAAAAGATTAGTTTAAAGAAAAAACAAGACAATAACAAAAAGATTGAGAAAATCAAAACAAACAAAAAAAAGAATAATTTTAAGAATTAACCACTCCTTTCAAAAGACCAGCAGACCCTGGGAGTACAATTATTCAAACTGGAGGTCCCCTTCAAGCCAGCTGTTCCCTGCCTAGGTATTTTCCCAAAAGAGCTGAGGTCACGCGGTATTGATTCATAGATTTCCAAGGGTCCTTGTGTTCTGGTACCACGCATCCTGGAACCCCTTCCAGAGCTCTGGGGGAGTCAGGCAGAGCTTTCTGGGCAGCTGGTTCTTCCACACTGTTCCACTTTGGCCACAGCCCTGGTCACCCTGAGCCTGGCTCCTGCCTCCTCCAAGGAACTGTCCCCTTTCCCTTCTTGTCTTGCATGACCTCATGATTCGGAACACCAGCACCTCTCAATTTCTCCCTGATCTTCCCAGTGGGCACCTGCAGTTTTATTGGCCTGTGGTCCCAGGATAATGATGCTTCTCTATGTGAGTTCTCTCCATCCACCCTCAGCTTTCGAGGCCTTTAATAAGGAAGCCATAGGAGAAGGCCGTCTCGGTGCCTCTTCCCAGCTTCTAGGTTCCTGGGTCCTGTGATGGCACAGCAGCTTGAATGGCATGCCTCCCTAGCAGGCTGAGCCCCCTGGCCGGGCTCCAGGGAGAGCAGAGGAAGCTGAACGGCCTCCCCCTTCTTGGCTGCTGGGCAGGGCGCCTTTTCAGCAGCCCTGGGATGCAGATTAGGCATTTGAGCAATGCCCCTTAAACCCTGCACTCTATTTAATTTCCTTGATTTATGGCAAGGATTTCTCACACCTCCAGGGGAGAGAGGCACGACTCCACAAGTCTGCTTCCCAAGCTGCGCCCGCATGGCCTGTTCACTCCCTTGTCCTAACAGCAGAGTCCATCTCCCAGGACCTGTGTTCTGTCTCTTTGGAACCAGGTGGCAGAGCCAACCCCGCAGTGCTGCTCCACAGGCCAGGATTTACGCTCCTGGTGATGGCTCAGGCTTTCCATCCTGCAGATGCCCTAGCTGGGAAGGTGGCCCTAGGGACAGAGCATGGCTTCCAAGAGCTGGGAGTGGGGACCAGTGTGCTCCTAAGTGCAGAGAGCTCCAGGAGGCAGAAAGGCCGGGGAGATGGCTCAGTAGAATAAGCGCTTGCCTGACAAGCACGAGGGTCTGAGTTCAATCCCTGGGCAGGATGGCTACAAAGGGGAGGGGAGTGGTTTCCATCCTGGGTACCTCCAGTCCCTCCATCAGGGAAGGAAGCCAGAAGGGGTCTAAGAGCTGAGAAGACCCAGGAGCGAGCAAGCAGCCAGAATGGAAAGCAGGGCCTCTGGGGGGCTCCATCCCGCTTTCTTGTGGCTTTCTCCTTTAGCCAGAACCAGCTTGGCTTCACAAGCGGGTGAAACGAGCCAGCCAGCTGAGGCCAGCGAGCGCAGATCCCAGGATGCCCAGGCAGCCTGGGTGGGAACTCAGGATGTAGTTGGCGAATCTGGGGAGGCTGAGGGCACCTCCCACTATTCCTTCAGCATTGACCCCTTGCCACCTCAGGCTAGGTCTTCTACATTGCAGGCCTCTGTCCCTCCCATCCTCTTGTCTTTTCCTCATCTTCCTTCTTCTATTGCTCCCGTCTCTCCCTGGCTGTCTTCTCCCTTCCACTCTCTCCGTGTCCCCATTTTCCTGCCTTCTCTTTTGTATGTTTTCTCCCTTTTTCCTGATCCTTGCTCTCTCTCCACCCCTTACTCCTCCCTTCCCCTCTTCTGTGCTCTTTACCCCCTCCTTTCTTCTGCATGGAGTTCCCACACCTGCAGCTTCAGCCTCACTTCCCAGCACACCCCCAACTCTGGCCCTTCCACAGGGGCCACTTTGGGAGCAGCCCCAGCCTTCCAGGTTTTAACAAGCCCTCCAGGGCACATGATGCTCACTCAAGTTTGAAAACCACAGTCTCAGAGGAAGACGCCAATGTACCCCAAACACGAGCACCTCACAGTGCTGATCCAATAAGCTTCATTTCTAAACATGCCAAACTCTCCTGTGTCCATTAACTAATTAGGATGTCAGACCACCGGCCTGGCCAGGACGCTTCCAGAGACAACACAGGCAATTCCACTCCGGTTCTCTGATTACTATCACGCCGCTAAGTCCTCTGGCCATGCCAGGTCCTTCCTGTCCCTGAGATGTGGGCCGTTTCCTCGAGCTCCCCATTTTCTTTGAAGGAGTAGGAAGGAGGGGGCATTGAGCTTTCCATCCAGCAGCGCTCAGTCTGTGTCAGTGCTTGCCAACATGCTAGTCTCCGATAGTGATAGGACTATGAATGTGGAAAGACAGCTTAATCCTGGCTAGGTGAGGGCTTAGACAGATTTCTCCAATGGAGAACTTTTTGGAGCTCAAGGGTGCAGGGCCCATGAGAGAGGGGGTGAGGTCACCTTCAATAGCATCTCCTGGACTGAACCACAGAGCTCCACTTCCAGAGAGGAGCACTCCGTATGCTGAGCCCATTGATTCAGGGGAACAGAGCTATTTTTCCTCCTGGTGTGCTCTGTCTTTAGGTACAGGAATACAGGAGCCCTGTGTAGAGGGGCCTCACCCCAAAAGGGCCCTGCAGAAAGGGCTAGAGCTCCCAAGTTCTATAGCTGTGGGCCCCAGCCGAGCCTTCCCGGGGCACCTTAGTAACAGAGGGACATCTCTCAAGTGCAGGCCATGAAGCCAGCTTCAGTCCGAGGTTTGATCATGGTGGGATCTCAGGATAAAGCATGAGAAGAACGTCCTCGTGTTGCTCCTTCTTAAATTGCCCAAAACTTACCCCCTGGAGATCTATTCAGTAGATTTGGTGCCAGGCCTGGGAATCGAGATGGTATAGAAGCTCCCGGGGGCTCTGGGTAGATGCGAAGGGCTGAGAGCCACAGGTTTCCATCCATCCATGCGTGGTGTTCACAGAACTCTGGGTTTAGGGAAAGAGAAGCTGGGGAAATGTCTATTACATTTGTTTATTGCTTTTCCCCCTGACCCCCACCCCCAGATGAGGTTAGGGTTAGTCTTGTGCACCAAACTAATTTGCATCCCACGATAAATGTAGTCATTATGCACCGCATCATGTATTAATAAAAGCAAAAATTAAAAACACAAATTGGTAAACAATCTATCAAGAAGGGCACATAGGGAAAGCATAGGAAGGTATGGGTAGGATGAGGTTCTATATAATCCTCCTCTCTCTGCCTCCTTAAGTCCCAGGATTATAGGCATGTACCACCGAGTCAGGCCTAACTTTGTGCAATTTTGTTAAGTCATCTGTAACTTTTACTTTTTTATTTATTTAGGTTTTTTTTACTGTGAATCAAACTTACAGTTTCCTGCTTGCCACGAAGGTGCTCTGCCACTGAGCTACACCCCCATCTGTAACTTTTAAAATAGGCACAAAATAGAATAAAGGGTGTGGTGTGCATACCTGTAATGCTAGAATTTGGGAGGTCAAGGCAGGAGGATCGCCTTGAGTTTCAGGCCACTCTGAGCTACACAGTGAGTTCAAAGCCAGTCTGAACTACATAATAAGACACTGTCTCAAAAAAAAACAAGCAAACAAAATATAAACTTATAGGAAGTCTGCTAGAAACTTTAACATTCTCCTTGGAGAATTTGGTGTGAGCAAGTGGTCTGTGTCTTTTCCTAGAGGTAATGATATAGAAGAGGGGAGAGATTTGTATTTTTCTATGAACCTAAAAGATACAAAATTATGTCTTAGCCCTTACAAGGACACGGAGTAATTGAGGGGAAAAATTTAAATGCTTATGGCCCATTTCCCCCATTAAACTTGAAAATAGTTTTACTGAGTCCCACAAGGGGAAATGTATTTTTTCTGTCACTGAAATGATCTATCCTGGTGGGGTTCAACCTACTTTTAATAGCAGAAATCTTTTCTCCAGGGAAGCCTTCGAGTCAAATTCCAGCCATGGTAAGAAAAGGTCATGCTGACTGGAAAGCAGATGGAAGATCCCAAATGAGTAGGCTGAGTGCTCACCAGGCTTCAGAGACAATGGAGATGGTTTTTGAGACTAAGAGTATAAAATCTAGCAGAACAAGGTGGGCATATCTGTAATCTCAGAACTCTGGGAGGCTGAAGCAGGAGGATCACAGCCTGGGCATCTTAGTGCCTTAGAGAGGCCCTGACTCAAAAGAGGAGAGGGGAGGGGAGAAGGAAAGGGTGGAGAGAGGAGAGAAGAGAAGGGAAAGTGGGGGAGAGGAGGGGAGGGGAAGGGAAGGGGAAGGGAGAAAAGGGAAGGGAAGGGAAGAGAAGAGAGGCTGGGAATGCAGCTCAGTGTGAAGGCTTTGGCTTTAATCTCTCATATTGGAAAAACAAAAGACTACAAAACCCAAATCCTTATCCTATTTTCTAGACTCTTCTCCCCAGAACAGAAATAGACACTGTTCCTTTCTCCAAAATGTTAGCATTGAAGAATATTTGGTTAGCCACCATATCAACTTTCAACTTTTTTAGCATGGTAGAGATTACATTTATTTCAGTGAATTCAGAGTGCTGGAAACTGCATGCAAATATTCTCTTTAAGTTTCAGAATTTCCTTTAAGTTATATTGCTTCAACTTCTGTGGAGAAGCTGCAGGCCCGCGGGGGGCGCCCAAGGGAGGTTTTCATGGGTGATGTCCCCAGGTTAGAGAATGCACTGTGAAAGCCATCAGCCACAACATCAGGCAGCAAGGAGCAAAGCAGAGCTAAAGAGCCCCCTGCATCTTTATTGTATATGTCTTATACATGTTATCACCTATTTACATTCTTACATGCTGGCCTCATTAGTGCATGTGTAGTTGTCCTCCGCTAACTCAAGGTTGTGCAATCATTCCCTGTTGTGTGCCTGTGCTGACAATGGAGTTGTGGATCAGAGCTGCCCAGAAATATCCTTACATGCACCAAGCTTTGGTCTGAACAGTTCCCTATGGAAGTCTTCATTTTTCTTTAACCTGGCAGTCGGTAAAGTTCATCTCCCTAGTACACCATTTTGCTATTATGCTGTGACTATGGCAGGGGCCGCAACAAAACTTAATGCACAAAGAGTGATTAAAGTATGTGGTGAGTGCTTACATTTTAAAATTGCATTACGATAAAAGCCACATCACCATCAATGCCCTAAAAGATCCCCTTGTTTTGAACACACTTATCATTCTTGTCACATTCAGAAGCAGTTCTGCAAGTCCCTTTTCATGAGGGTCTTTCGAAGCTGTCGTCCAAAATACATTGACTGCTGCTGCCCAACAGAAAGGCAAACTCATAATCACAAGTGTGTCCTCATCGAGCTCATGTACCAGATCTGGCACTGTGTACATGCTGGCTCTTCCTCAAAGACAAAATGACTAAGAAAAGTAAACACAGTGAATCAGCTCAGGACACTGATGGAGCCTGGAGAGTGCAACTGACAACCCTCACATGTAGCCCAGTATTTACTATTTTTGCAGAAATAAGTAACTAGCATGGAATTAGCTGTTAAAAAAAAAACCCAGAAGAAATGTTGCACCTGGATTTCTTACCATTTTTAGCAGTCATGGTGGCCAAAATAACAAGGACTGAGTCTTCCTCAATGTTTTCCTTCGAGCCCAGGCCTTGTAACTTTACTGAGAGCTCTAATGAGGTATAACTGATGCACAAAACCAAAGAACTTCACATACATTAACCAGATGCAACTTGGTGAGTTTGGGCAAGTGTTTATACCTCTACAAGCATGATCGCAAGTCAAAATGAATTAAAGACTTACATGGAAGACTCTAAGTTCCAAAAGTTCTAGAAGAAGACAGGGAAGAAAAATTCTCATGAGCCTCACCAACAGAACTTGGGAGAGAAAACAGAAAATCTGTATGACTCACATTTCCGTCCTGTCAGAACAGGTTACCAAGAGGCCTTCTGGAGGAGACCCTGAGTGTGTGAGATGGGCAAGAGCTGAGGCCTGTGGTGCATTTACAGGAAGGTGCCCCTTTCCTGTGAACTGGATGCAGAAGGAGGATGGAATCCCTCTTATGGTTTCCATTGGCTGTTAAGGACACTTGTCATGGTTTGGAGTTTTTGAAAGGGGAAGAATACAGGGCACCTTTTACAATATTAGCGTATAAGGAATCACCCAAATAATCATATACAAGAACTACAAGAAATCTGTCCACACACTAAAGGCCAAAGAATCCAGCTGAAGGCCTGATCCTAATATGCTGCGTGAGTCCAGTGAAAACAATAACAACGCCTCTCACAAGTTCATTTGGAGGCCTTGAGCCCACAACAAAGTCTGGTGTAGGTCAGCCTCATGGGTCTGCGCTGGAGAGACCCAGCGGTCAGTGGTGGAAGTGAGGAAGTCTATGCCAGTAGACTGTGCCAAGGATCTGTGCCATCAGGCTGAGGGATCTGCACTGGAGCAAGGAGGCAATGCTCAAAGTAAGCGCCGGAGCTCCCCTGATAAGTACCATAGTGAGGTTCTGAGATCCTTCAGCAATGACAAGCAGAGTCCCCATTGTGAAAGTCAGTGTGACAAGCTCCTCCGCAAGGCTCAGCAATGTACCACCATCCCCTCCAGAGCCGGGATGCGATGCTCAAGATGATGACCAGAGCTTCCCCAACATGAACCACAGCCATGCCCAGTGACAAGGAGGTCCTGAGCTCTACCAGCACCAAGAATAGCCGAGTTCACCATGAGAGCCAGCATGACAAGGTCATCTTGCAGAATAGCCCAAGAGAACCAGTGGCTTCTAAAAGCTCCAAGACCTTCTGCAAACAGCTTCCCTCACCACCTTCTGACAATCTCTTCACAGCTGGCAACGATCTTCAGATGGTCCTCCCACTCCCAGCACCATGCTAGCTTGTTTCAGCTGGGTGTAGCAAGTTGACCACTAGTCAACTATGCACTACAACACTCCAAAACCGAATCCTGCCAGACGTAGAATCCACAGGACGATGGGGTGTATTAATCCACAAATGCTTTCACCACACTCTGGAAAATGTGACTTAACAGTTGGCTGAACCTGACTGGCTGCACCAGGATCAGGGATGGATGAGGGCACTACACATTTGTAAGACAGACCAGGCGTTCTAATGGGAGAAGATTTTTTGGAGTAAGAGTAAGAGGACTGGCTGTCTAGTGGACAGCAGCGAACAAAGCAAAGCATGGGGCTCTTAAGGGGTTTTGTGGGAAGGGTGTTTGCAGGCTGGAACAGTGGAGGGAGAGCTAATCTTGGCAGAGCTACCTAGTCTGTGGGGGGCTTTCGATGTTAACAAAGGAGAGTTTCTGTGGATTTTTGCCCAGGTCAAAGTCAGACGGACCTGTTCTGAAGTTATGGCCCTGCCTTGGGGCCAAGAGGAAGTGAGCCTTGGAGTGAGACTGAGGATCCTAACTAGGTTGAGGGGCCTAACTTATCAGGTTTCTGGCCTGCCTTGCTCTTGGTCCTTGACTGTCCAAGGGATACAGAGCAAAGAGGGCTCAGCACAGTGATGCAAAAAGCAGGGTCCCCAGCATCCCCGGGAACTTGTGGGGATGCACAGCTTGGAGAACTTGCTGGTCCTGCTGGATCAGACACTCTGGTCCTGCAGGGACTCAGTCATTATGTTAGGATTGGTAACACAGAGCAAGATGCACCTGAGCTGGGGGCCACAATCCCTTGTGACAGCTTCAGAGGTTCGTCTTGTCTCTGAATCCTCTTTCCAGCCCAGATCTTACTTGTGACTGTGGGTCTCTCATGTGCCTTGGTGTTCAGGGCCTCAGTGTCACCTCTTCCCCAACCAGCTGGGTGCCCAAGACCAAGCAATGGAACTTTTCTGCAGCTCAGGGGGTCATCTTTGCATTGTTTTGTTTGATTTTTTTTGTATTGTGGAAGTTGACACAGTGAGCATAGGCTGGCCCTGAAAAGTTTGAGCGTCCTGCCTTGGCCTCCTGAAAGCTGGGATGCCAGGCATGCATCACCACACATGGCTTAGTTTAGGTTTCTTTTTGGTCTGAAAAATGGGTAAGATCATGATAATGTCTATTTCCATTGTTGTTCTAATCATTCTGCTAAAGAGCTAGAAGAGTATGTGGCACACAGCAGGTGCTAAGGTAGGTCACGCATCATAGTTCCTACCGTAGAAGACAGATGCTCTAGGAAGAGACACTGTCTATTCTGCTCGACAGTGCTGAGCAGCAGGCCTGACCTCGTGTAGGAGCCCTCTGCTCCCACTCATGTGGAGCTCCCCAGCTTCGTCTGCTGTGTCCATCTTGTTCACAGTCCGAGCTGGATACCCAGGGCGTTAGCTTGGTCCTTTCACAGAACACTTTCCGGGGTTGGGCCCTAGACTCGGTGCCACATCACTGCATGGAGTCCCCAATGCCAGCCCCTCGGTCACAGAGCAAAGGACAGCCCTAGACACCGTTAGTGGCTTCCTGGGTGCCAGCAGCCTGTGAATGGCAGAGCTGGGATTCAGAGCAGGGAGAGGCTGAACTCAGCTTCTGCAGTTCCTCTAGGGAAAAAGAAAGGAACTCGCTAAGGTGGACTGTGTTTGCCTTCATTGTAACGACTGTAGTTGCTTCTTATAACTGGAAAATGGTCTGGGTTCATTTTAAAATCCTTTCAGTATAGAAGTGCAACATTGACAGCCAGCGATCTGACAAACTGAGAATAACTATTTTTGGAAGTTCAATATATTTAAGTACTATTGTTTTTATACCTACATACATATTCTTTTTACTTAACAGTAAACAAGAGCATCCTTTACTTTTAAAAAGCATCTCACTACTTTTTTTTTAGTACAGGGTCTACAGAGTCTCACTACACAGATCAGACTTGTAGCGATCCTCCTGTTTTCAACCTCCCAGGGGCGGGGCTGACATTCAGTACTTTTGACCTAATAGATCCAGGACTTTTCAGGTCTCACTTAGGAGCGTTTTGTCCTTACAACAAAGAAGAAAGGAGAAAAGATAGAGAAAAGGAAGGAGGGAAAAACATGCAAGTGTATATATAGGATGGCTAATTGTACTTATAATTTCCACCAGTTTTTTTTTCTTAATCGTAATTAATGTGTAGAATTTTCACCTTTCCTCACTCTGTATGCTGATATCTGTGATTTAAGCAATGAGGACAGCAGTGTGTAATGCAAAACCCATGGTTGAATGCCTCTGGGTCTTCTAAATGTGTATTGTTTGTAATGTCTTATCAATTATTATACTCTCTTTAAAATAAATTAAAAAATAGTCAAGGAAAAAAAAACCTAACATTTCTTGAAGGCAAGCACCAATATTCAATTACTTCCTGAATCTTGCATAATTATATCTGTTAATCTGAGCAACAGATTTGATGATAAAAATAGGTAATATACCAGCCATTGTTAACCAGCTATTCCTGTTTTGACAATTTGTAACATATGTGTTGTTGTATGTGAACCAGTTAATTTTTTTCTATGTGCTTTGGCTTCTGTTTTTACTCTTCAAAATAAAATTTAAAAGAAATAAATGTGTCCTACCATTGGCAGATTTACTCTATCCGATTTCCCATGTGATAAGTGTTTTAGAGACATTCCAATATTTTATGCTTGCTAGGCAGCCTTACAATAAACATCCTTGCATTTACTTATGTATTGTTACGGAACATTGCTTATTTCCGTAGGAAATAGAGTACCATGGTTTAGATCTGAAGTGACCCCTGCAGCCTCACGTGTTTGGTAGGCAGTTGGAATAAGGGGTGCCCCAGCAGAGCTGCTGCGGGGAGGAGGGGCTGAGCAGAAGAGCCGGCGCTGTGGGCGTGGCCTGGAGGGGGCCGCTCCCTCCCCGCTCCGCTCGCAGCACCCTGCTTCCCGCACGCCCTGCGCAGAGTGGCTTGGCGCTGCCGGTCCTGTGGTCCCAGCTCCACTGGAGCCCACCACGCAAAGACTGAGACTCCCACAGTGTGAGCCCAGCTCAGCCTCTCCTCCTCTAGGGTAGTCGCTGGCTGATCCAGAAAGCGAATAAGACAGAGTCCTGGAGACGGGTGCTCACATGTGCAGGAGACTGTTATGCAGATTATTTTCCCCCAAATTTCCCTGAATAAATGCTATACCTACTTTCTAGCTATACCAAAAACTAAATGTTCCTGACTGTATGCGTGGGTGTGCTGATTTCCCTCCCCCC
>PVKA01011453.1:0-60915 GCA_004027165.1 Ctenomys sociabilis
TTTTTTTTTTTTTTTTTTTTTTTTTTTTTTTTTTTTTTTTTTTTTTTTTTTTTTTTTTTTTTTTTTTTTTTTTTTTTTTTTTTTTTTGTTCATTCCTTTTTTAAAAAAATTTTTCTTCTTCATATTCTGTACAGACTTAAGAGTTTGGTATCTCAATACTTGATGGAAAATACATGTTCCATATTATGCCTATGATGTCTGATACTTAGACTAATAGTGTGGGTAAACTGAACTGAATATGTTGCAGGGTAATAATAAGGTAATAATAAACTTCCCTTCTAGAGGGTTAACAACCTATGTTTGCAGATTAAAAATTGGAGAAAAGGAAAGGCTTCAAGGTCAGCCAACATTTTGGCCCTAGCCTTTCAAGGTCAGTGAAGACTCAGGACATAGGAGAACCTGTACTGTAACATCATGGAACTCATTTGTGCCTCAAATTTTCTGATCAAGGAGATTATGGGGCCATAGAGGAATGTGATCAATGATGTACAGTGTGCCTAAGGAGAATCACATGGAGAGAAAACATTCTCTCAGGCTTCCACAGCAAGTAAATTGGTCAAGCAATGGCCATGACTCATCGACAAGGCTGACACTGACAAGGGATCTACAAAGAGCAGTACAGGGTTACAGGATAAACCCTGAGGGTACCTGACTGACCTTATCTGATACAAAAGTTACATTTTTTGTTATATAGGTCTTGCTTTAACTCAGTCTTAACCATCCAGCAGAAAAGTATAAAAATGGAGGTATATAAAATAAAGTTATATTAATATAATGAGCTGTGAATGGCTCAAGTCAACAAATTCTGTGGATAACCCACTTCTATTGTGGACTGCTGATCTTTGTTGGATTGTTTTATTTAAAAAAAAAAAATATATATATATATGTATATATAATTAGCCATCCATGTTGTGAAAATCTGTAGCATATGTATCATTGTATGTTACCCTATTTATATCATTTGTTCTCTTTGTTTTTGCTTCTATTTCTCACTCTTCAAGTTAAAATACAAATAAATTTTTAAAAAATAAAATAAAATAAGACTGCTGTATCCTAAAAAAAAAAAAAAAAAAAAAAAAAAAAAAAAAAAAAAAAAAAAAAAAAAAAAAAAAAAAAAAAAAAAAAAAAAAAAAAAAAAACATAAGATAAATACTGGGAAAACAACAACAAAAACCCTTCATTTTTAGGCACTCTTATAACTCTTTTTGGTCCTGGGCTCTTCCAGCTAACGACAAATCATCTATATACTGTAAAAGCAAAAGGCACCAGATTCTTAGGTAAAGCTTTTTTAAGAACAAAAATGCGAATTTTGAATCCGTGGGACGTCACATCCATATCATTGGCACTTGTGTCCCCCCTTCTGAATCCTCCTGTTAAAGGCAAACAATTCCTGAGAAGTAGCTGTCAAGCAAACAAAAGAATCTATCTTTAAATATAACATAGCATACCAGATCCAGTTAGGTGGGAGCAGTCTTAAGCACCCTAAATATAAAGTATAACTAGAGAACTGTTATTTTTTTTATCAACCATGGACATTTCAGTGGTTAAATCTCTGTAGAGTGTTAACAGGCAACAGTTAAACTTTTACAGTGAACATTTGACATATATATACATACATATATATATATATATATATATATATATATATATATATATATATCAACATAACATAACAGTCAGGACAAATGTCCAGTATAGTTATCATACATATCACACAAGTTTTTGTTCACGCTGGCTTGACATGAACCTTTTATTATATATGTCAATGATATATGTAACATATGAGATATATATATATATATATACACATACATATATATATATATATAAATTTAGATATCACTTAGACCAGCTGGTGGTAACTAAGGAAAAAACATGGTTTAAAGTCTATATTTAAAGCTTGGATAACAATATACAAATCTGTAAACAAATACGTAGATCAAGCAAGTATCTTTACAAAACCCAAGTGCACTGAAATATATTTCTGGCCAGGTTAAATTATGATAAAACACTTTTTTCCTGTCTGTATTTTTATTTTGTACTTTTTTTCTGCTATGAAGCAGTAACTTATTCCTGCAGACTTTTTGTTTTTGCAGTTCACAACAGATAACCAGAAGACGCATAGGCTTGGGGAGGGGACTCGGAATTCCCTGCTTGTGGCCCCAGCAAGAGCACAGTAAACCTCCCTAGAAAACTGCAGGACAAATAGTGGCCTCTGAGCTGAGCTAGTGAGCTCCATGGGCTGTTGTTACGCTGCCATCAGCTCAATGGTGAAAGGAGAGGGAAGAGAACACCCAGGAGACAAAGCAAGAGCAGTGGCTGCAGCACCCATGGCGGAAGCTCCCCTGGGCGCCATAGTGCCCAGGATGAGACAACAGAAATCCCAAAAGCATTCCCCACATTTACCTGGAGATGCAGCAAAGCTTCAACTCATGTAGCCCAGAACAGTGAGTTTGCTCTGGACTGCTCTGGCCATAACAAAGGTTCTAGCGGTGTCCCTTCTCAATATCCACACACAGTAGAAGCCCAAGACTAATGCAGTTTGACACCACAGCAATAACCACAATGTCATAGGGCACCTGAGCTAGGTTTGCAGACTGTCACGAAAGGCGAGAAGGAAAAGAAAAACAGAATGAATACCATTGCCTTTGCCCTGGCATAGGCGCAGGCGCAGCTGGGGACGCAGGCACACTGGGAACAGAACAAACCATTCAGACAAACAAACAAATGGACAACAACATCATGGGAAATTTTGGTTTCACTCTTTTTTTTTACTTTACTAATTCAGTTTCTTGGTTGGATTTTCAAACCAAAACAAGCTGTCAACATTCCTATAGATTTCCTGGTAAGGTAGGTAACACAGGGTTCTCCCTGCAACAAATTTAAAACAAATGAGGAAAGCAAACCTCATGGGGCCTTTGGCCTAAGACTAATCCAGGAATATTTATCTATGGAAAACAGACTCTTTGAGTGAGAGAAACGTGAACGTGTCGATAGTATCTCAAGAGTACTCATCTGAGGTAGATTGACATAACTTGCACATCTGGAAGGTAGGGTCCATCAACACCAGCATCGAGAGAACAAAAGCCAATCAAATCTTATTTAGGTCAGGATAAGGTCTGTTATTTTTTTACATTGCGGCATTCCATTCCTTTAGCCATTTGGGGGCAGTTAGCTGAAATCAGCTTTGGCACCAAAAACCACCTGGAAGAGGCTCACAGGCACGGAGGCCAGGCAGGTTTTTTCTAAGAGCATCTTGCCCATTGTCTGAAATCCTGGAAATGGTGAAGAACACACTGCAGCACCAACAAAGAAGCTGAAGCGGCCTGACCTATAGTTACAAACAACACAACCAAGAGACAAGGAACAAAGGCAAAACAAAACCAAAGACAAATCCAACCCTCCAGTCCACTGTCATGGAGGGGAGCAGAGTCCAGGGGATTTATGTCGGGTACAGCTTCTCCTGTGACTCGCCAAGGGGCGCCCCAACAGAACAAAGACTCTTACCGGCAAGAGATTCCAAACAGCTCATGTTGCCCGAATCAATAAAGAGTTTGAAAACTTCTGGACACCTGTATAAGTCCAGAGCTGAAGAATTTCTCCAGATTACAGTTTTCCAAAAAAGACTGGTTTCTATTTGATCCCAGTTAATGGGATCGCGGACGAGCCCCCAGATGTTATGGGTTCTCAACATAGAAACCAGACTTGAGTCCAAATTAAAATTTAAATATGAGCCTTTTATTACCGGGCCCAGGACTACTTGACCATACTCACACAGGAGCAGACAAACGACAGGAGCCTTAGAAGTACAGAGGTTTTAAAGGTAGAAACTGCAGCCGGTTTGGCAAACAAATTTGTTGTTTAACATAAAACAGTACCTTTAGGGACAGCACATCCATTACTCAGAGAACATTTTTTCCTGGGAACATTGTTTCTTTGGAACTTCTAGTCTATTGGTGATTTATCAATGGTGCACTAGGCCTCCTTGTGGTCTTACAAGGAAGCAGGGTCACAGAAAGTTGAGCAGAGGACATTTTTACATTTAGTTTCACATTAACTCATCACATTACTTTTACATTAACCCTTTACAATCCCTAGTGCAATGCCGGGATTAAGGCTGGGTGACTGCTGGATCAATCCTCTGGACTGCATGGCCTTAATCCCAGCAGTGGACAAGATGAAGGAGGCTTGTTCCCCCCTTTTGCCCTAACTACTTTTGCTGTCTTCTGCCACCATGAACTGTGGTCACGTGCTACCCTGCCTTGAAGACAGCCAATTATGGACTGAAACCTCTACAAACTGTGAGCTAAATAAACCCTTCCCCTTTTAGCTTTGGGCATGGGGTATTCCATCTCTGCAACAAGAAAAGTAACCAAGACACCTTTCTCCAGATTAATGTCCTACACAGAGGAGAGGCAGATTTTATGAGTAAGTCACCATCCCTTTGAAGAGGCCTCTTCGCTATCACAATTACGAAAGTACCATGAGAGTCAAATCAGAAGCTTTGCCTCAACCTTCCCCCGCCTGTGTGTACCCACACAGACTGGGGCAAAGAAAAATGCATATTCTCTGCAGCCAGGGCACTTCAGAAGTGCCTCCGCGAGTACAGGCTGTCTTCTGCAGCAGTTTCAGTGGAGGGGTAGCTGGGGACAGAAGCCCAGCATTTGTTTATCAGTCTGAGTCTGAATCACATAAAGATACCATTTGCCAGTTGGGATGTGTGGCCAGAGGGCTGTGGTAACCCAAGGAGAAACTTCTATCTCATTTATGTAGAGGTCCATGTGGACTCACAGGGATCCACTAACTATATTTTTCCTCAAAGTGTATCTTTCCTAAAAATTTCACCACAATCAAGCAAATCTCTGCTGCTCCCTTCCAATGTCTACAAAATTCTAAGCTGCACAGCCACTCTGAACTAACGGCCTGTAGCAATAACCCACCACCACTAGTTCTGATAACCAAAACTGTGTCCAGAAATTGCCGAATGTCTCCTGGGAACCAAATTGCTCACATTGAGACTTGAGATTGAACCACATTTATGTCTTCTGTGATTCCAAGAGATGAGAAAGCTAGGTTTCAGCAACAGCATGTGAAAATACATCTTTATACCCAGAAAGAGCCTATAATCCCATCACTCTGGATGCAGAGGCAGGAAGTTTGCAAACCACGCTGGGCAATGTAATGGTTTGAAACTCTGTGTCAAAATGAAAAATAAGGGACAGCAAATGTAGCTGAGTGTAAAGGCCCTGGGTTTAATTCCAGACACATACACACACACACACACACACACACACACACACACACACACACACACAATCCCAAGACGAAAGCTAGAAAGACTGGCCTCTGGTGGGTGGACCAATGTAAACCCATGAGACCCAGGACAGCAAGTCCGGGCATGCAGAATAATCTGGAAGACCAGCAACGCAGCGGTGCCTGAAGCAGCATCGAGCAGCCCACAGTTGGATTTGGGGGAACTCCACAGCAGAAAAGCAGGCCCAGCCCCTACCTCCAGAGGCCAAGAGCCTCTCTACACCAAACACACCCCCACAGCAGCTTGGCTGCAGTAGGCAGCCCCTTTCTGGGAACTGATGCAGGCACTGGCACAGAACTATAAACACCAGAGATATTTTGCTGCTTTTATTCTCTCCTGTCATCTGATTGGCTATCCCTTTCCTGTCTGGTAGGCGGCCATCTTGTTTTGTCTTATATTTTGTGGTTGTTTTGTTTTGACATTTTTTTCTCTCCTCTTTTTCTCAGGTCTATATTTTTCTTTCTTTTATTTTCTTCTTTCTTTTCTATTCTCCTTCTTTCTTCCTTATTGTCTTCACTCTTTAAATTTCTTACCTGTTTTTTCCATTTCTTTCTATGGATCATTTTTCTCTTTTGCTCCAACTATTTTTAAAAAAAATATTTTCCATTCTTATTAATTTTTTAAGTTTAAGTTTTTATTTGGTACAGGGTCTCGCCATGCAGTTCAGACTCATAGTGATCCTCCTGTCTCAGCCTCCCCAGCACTGGGATTACTGGTGTGTGCCACCATGCCAGGTTTCAGTGGCTGGCATGGCCCAGCATGGCACAGGATCAGCATGGCATGCAGTACCAGGGAATCAAACTGGGTCCTTGTGCGTGCACTTAGACTGCCAAGCTGTCTCCCTGGCCTGCCTCACCTATTTTTTGAATTTAAACTTTCAAGTGAATAAACATCGTCTTTTCCCTCTCTGTTTGTTAACTCCTTCCCATACTAGGTCATTCTTTCCCTCATGTCCTGTAGTTCCCAAAACTCAGCTGGTCATCCTGTGACCTCCAACTTTGACTCTACCATACTTGACCTTATGCAACACTATCCTGTCCTCTGTCTATCTTAAGCCTCGTCAGCCCCACACATGGTAAAAGTGCTCCACTGAGAGGAAAATCTCTGCATACAAGGACATGACATATGTTTGCCTTTGTTATATAACTTTAGAGTTTGCTCCTGTGGTTGAAGGTAACAGGCTGATGGTTACCATAGTTTGTCAGTGTTAAGATATACTTGAGCCTTTCAGCCAAAACCACCATCTTCCAGTAATTTGCTGAAATGACTAACACAAAGGGCAAGAGGAGGGGAGCCCGATATATGTTCTCTAGGCCTTTTAGAAAACATGACGTTGTTCCTTTGGCCACTTACATGCGAATCTACAAAAAGGGTGATATTGTAGACATCCAGGGAATAGGTACTGTGCAAATGAATGCCTTACAAATGTTACCACGGCAAAATGGGAAAAGTCTATAGCGTTTCCCAGCATACTGTTAGCATTGTTGTAAACAAGCAAATTAAGGGCAAGGTACTTGCCAAGGGGATTAATGTGCATATTGAGCATATTAAACACTCAAAAAGTCATGATAGCTTCCTGAAATGTGTTAAGGAAAATGATCAGAAAAAGAAGGAAACCAAAGAGAAAGGTACCTGGGTTCAACCGAAGCGCCAGCCTGCCCCTTCCAGAGAAGCACACTTTGTGAGGACCAATGGAAAAGAATCTGAGTTGTTGGGACCTATTCCCTGTGAATTCAAGGCATAAACTGGGACCATTGCCATTCAGCACCTAATTGGCAGCTTAAGTGTTTTATGTTCCATGTAAAAATAAAATCATCCTGTATTATAAGGGTGGTTTTCTTAGTTGAACAGGTATGTGGTGCCTTCTTAGCTCAGAAATATTTGCGGCTGATTTTCATTGTACCTAGTTGTTGTGTGTAATCTTTACTCTTCAGTATTTTTCTTGCTGAAAGGTATTGCTGAGGTATTGTGCAAGTGTATATCCAAATATTCAAATTTTTATAAAATATTTATATTGGCTTGAAGATCCTGTAAATCACCATGGGGAAAAGATGTATCAAATTAAAGGAAGTTGCTTCAGAAACAAATGTAAGTCCATTTCAGTTAAATAAATTATTTAAAGCAAAAAAAAAAAAAAAGATACACTTGAAATTATTGTTATTACCAACTATATGACTTTAGCCAGGATGTCATATGTGCTGTGACCAGTTTTCTCCCCTCCACAATAACACCGAGGTACTATGGGATCATGGTCACCATCACAACCCAGTCCTGAAGGGCTGGGTGTTGAGCCAACTTTGTATCCTTTACAAATTGGGAAGATTAGATCTTATGATAATTATAAAGAGCCACCTACATCTAAAGGACATCTCTGAAGAATTCCCCTAGGGAAGCCTCAAAGCTAGTGATAAAGCTATCATAAGAAATTAGGCATGCTGGCCCCACCCCCGGGGGGCGGAGGGGGCAGGCTGAGATGGCGAATGAGAATAGGTGTGGTGGCGCTTGCCTGTAATCCCAGCTCTTGGGAGGCTGAAAACAGGAGGATCACTATGAGTCTGATCTACCTAGTGAGACCTTATAGACCTGTAGACTCTATCCTAAATACAGAAAAGAAAGAGAGAAGAAAGAAAGAGAGAGAGAGAGAGAGAGAGAGAGAGAGAGAGAGAGAGAGAGAGAGAGAGAAAAAATGGTAAGACACAGAAGCAAAATGCAAATCTAGATATCCTATCCCCAAACTGTTAGAAGTGCTGGTCATTTATTTGCCATTCCAGTATTTATCCTGTTTTATTCTTAGTAATTCCTTACTATCATGAAAACTTTTTCTTAGTTCAATTGTTTTCAAACATTTAATTTTTAATTAATATTGAATTTTCTGAATATTGCTTAATCTTAATTTTTGTTTTAAGATTGGTAGGGGCTAGGGAGATGGCTCAGTAGAACAAGCACTTCCCTGGCAAGCGCAAGGGTCTGAGTTCAATCCCTGGTTCCACTAAAAAAAAGATTTGTACTGTGTCTTTGACTTACAATCTACTTGAAAGATATGGTATGATATTTTCTAGTGTTAGAAACTTGAAAAAGTATATTTCCATTTTTCCATTGACTTCATATTCTTCCTTGTCTTTTACACACACACACACACACATACACACATGCACACATACACACATGCACACATACACACACATACATATATACATGAAAAAAACATGTATAACCCAACATAAGATCGATACTGCTTCATAAAAATTTTTAATGACTTTTATTTTTTATTTTATTTTATTTTATTTTTTCAGGACAAGGAATCAAACTCAGGGTCCTGTGCTTGCCAGGCAGGCAGGACTATCATTTTGAGAGCTCTTCATTCTTTATCCAGGACCATATAGCAACTTCTCTTGCCTTCTGGATTATGGTCTTTGTTATTTCCTATATGCTATGTCTGGAGGTGTTAGAATATTTCAAGTTTGTGTAACTGGAAAATATTTTAATTTTCAAAGGTATGTTTGCTAAGTATAAAATTCAAACAGGACAGATTTTTTTCTTTCAGTCCTTTAATTAGTCTAGTTTCTTACACACTTCGTATTTTTTTTTCTTTCTAATGTGGAATAAGATGCTATTTAATTTTGTTCTTCCATACTTAATATTTTTTATGTATATGCTTTAATGATTCTTTCTTTACAGTCAGTTTTAGAAAATTTCATATTTGTGTATCGTGGTATGATTTTATTCAACACTGAATCTACTGGAAGAGAAAATGGGTAGAAATCTCAAAAATACAGGATTAGAAGATGCAGATGCACTCTAAACACATTCAGCAACCTTCTGTTTGAAAAAGGGGCCAAACATATCACTGAAAGAAAGACAGCCCTTTTCCTAGTGCCAGCCTTCCTCATGTGAGGGCATCTGCCGGGCCTTTGCTAATTCAATTTCTTTCCCTTTCCAGGCCCTTCCCCATCATCGCCCCCTTCACCTTGGATCTTGTTCAAGAAATTTGATGAAAAAGAAAATGTGTCCAACTGCATCCAGTTGTAAACCTCAGTTATTAAGGGTATTAAGAATCAATTGATAGAGCAATTTCCAGGTATTGAACCATGGCTTAATCAAATCATGCCTAAGAAAGATCCTGTCAAAAAAGTCCAATGCCACTAACATATAGAAATCCTTACAGTAAATGGAGAATTACTATTTTTTAGACAAAGAGAAGGGCCTTTTTATCCAACTCTCAGGTTACTTCACAAACATCCTTTTATCTTGCCACACCAGCAGGTTGATAAAGGAGCCTTCAAATTTGTACTCAGTGGAGCACATATCATGTACCCTAGCTTAACTTCTCCAGGAGCCAAGCTTTATCTTGCTGCAGTAGATACCATTGTTGCAATTATGGCAGAATGAAAACAGTATGCTCTATGTGTTGGAGTTATGAAGATGTCTGCAGAAGATATTGAAAAAGTCAACAAAGGAATTGGGGTTGAAAATATTCATTATTTAAATGATAGGCTCTGGTACATGAAGACCTATAAAAGAGCCTCAGAAGGAATGTACTTGGGCTAAATATGGATATTGTGCTCTATATGTGTTTGCATTTGTGTGACATGAAGATAATGCCTCTGTGTTATGCTGAATAAACTCTAGATGCTAAAATCTAAAAAAAAAAAAAAAAAAAGAAAGAAAGAAAGCCTCTTTAAAAACTGGCACTGGAATTACTAGCCTTCTACATACTGAAGACTGAAACTGAATCCATGTCTATCACCATGCACTACACTAAAGTCAAAATGGATCAAGATCTAAATATTGAACCAGAAACACTGAATCTACTGGAAGAGAAAATGGGTAGAAATCTCAAAAATACAGGCGTGAACAGAAACTTCATGAACAAAGCCCATACTGTAAGAGAAATACTCCAAAAAAATCAACAACTGGGACCCCATCATATTAAAAGCCTTTTGCACATCAAAAGAAATTACCAACAGTGAAAACATGACCTACACAGTGGGAAAAAATTTTAGCTCACAGTGCCTCAGACAAATAACTTCTTTCTAGAACATATAAAGAAAATGCAGCCTCCCTGCCAAATCCAAAGACCCAATCAAAACAATGAGCATCTGAGATGAATATGCACTTCTCAGATAAATAAATATAAATAGAAAATAAATACATGAAAACAAATTTTCATCATTACTGGTCATTCAAGACATGTAAAAAAATTTTTTTAAATGGCAGTACCAAGTATTGAACTCAGGCCCTTGTGCTTGCCAGGGAAGCACTTATTCTACTGAGCCATCTCCCCAGCCCCAAGACATGTAAATTAAAACAACACTGAGATTCCATCTCACCCCAGAAAGTATGGCAGTTATCAAGAGATCAACCAATAACATTCTAGAGGGGCTGTGGGAAATAGGGAGCCCTTCTCCACTGTTGTTGGGACTGTGGACTGGTACAACCACTATGGAAATCAGTGTGGAGTTTCCTCAAAAAACTAGGATTAGAGGTCCCATTCAACCTAGCTATTCCCCTTCAGGGTTTTTTTTCCAGAAAAATTCAAAACATCATATCACAGTTATATATTTATAGCACCACAATTTATGAGAGCTAAATCTTAGAAATAACCCAATGCCTATTAACCAAGGCATAGATAAAACAGATGTGGTATTTTCATGCACAGGAGTACTATTCACCTCTAAGAAGAATAAACTTGAGAATTTTATAGGTAAATGGATACAATTTGAAACCATATTCATAAGTGAAATCAATCAGTCACACATGTGTAAACACCTTAATGTGTCCCTACTATAATATGCTGAAAGAGAAAATAAGATCCAAAATGTACAATAAATATTGAGAAAATGGGAAGAAACTGTTCAAAAGGAAAGAGACAATAAGATGGGGGGAAAGAGAAAAGAAAGGGAAAAGTAAAGGTAAATATATATACAAGATTATAAGATTGCTATATTAGTGATTTCTATGTTTGTTGAAAACAAAGGTTTTTGTGCTTACACTGATTCATCAGTTTTTCTTGTGTATATCTTATAATCTGAGCAACTACCAGTAAGCAATGTACTGACCATTGTTACCCTACTACTATCTTGTTTTGAATTTTTGTAGTATTATTTTTATCTATTTAAATTTTTTTTTAAAACTAGAAAGATTTAAGGCCTTCTCTTATGTAAACGGTGTTTGGAAATTGCTTTCTAATCTGAAATAAAATGCTCGGTTCCCTAGAACAACCTAAGCTACTTTGGGTGAAATACAACACTGTTATTTTCAGGTGGTGACTTGGTACCACCTCGGGCTTTTATTTGGGCCATAAACAGGCAGAGACAAGGAAGCAATTGCACAGGTGCAAATAGGGAGCAACACTTATCCCTCTACTGGAGGAGGCCACTTCCACAACACAGGCCATGAAAATTCCCACGATTCTCAGTCTCAGGTTCCACAAACACTCTGAGGTTCTTTAGTTCTACCATCCCACTCTTCTGTTTTCCAACGATTACAGAGTGAAGGTGTTTAATAGACCATCAAATTAATCACTTGCTTGCTGGGAAAACTGGACCTCTTTCTTTTTCAAAACTTAATATGTTTATATGATTAACATCCAAATCTTTACTCAGCAGATTTTTAAAGTGCCTGCAAGCAGGTGCAAGGGCAGAGGGGGATAAGGGTGGGGGATTTGGCGGTGGGGGTGGGGGGTGCCCAACCTCTGGGCCTGCAGTGCCAGCTGTGGATCCAGAATCCCAGCTCCACCCGATCTCTGCCACACCCTGCACTCCTCCACCGCAAACTCCGTGCACCTCCTTTCTGTCTCCAGTGGAGATCGCAGAAGTGCCTACTTCTACAGGTTATTGTGAGACAAATGAGCTAATGCATGCAAATTTAATAATTAATGTTTGTGCGATGGTGTCTAACCACTGCGAGTGCTAAGAGGTCATTTGTGACACAAACTCTGAAAATATATAAGGCAGCACGAGACTGTGGTCCCATCAGCACCATTATGCAAGCCCGTAGGGAAAAGATTAGCAGCTCGACTTCTCATCTTTGGTGCCCTTGGTCCCTTTTTTCCTGCGCCCACCTCAGGCTCTTTGCAGCCTCCTGCACTGCGCTGCAAGACGACAGCTGGTGCTGTGCAAGGTGTCAGACTCAGCTCAGCTTCCTTCTCCCCAGGGGACTCCGAAAAGCCCAAGTCACCAGATCTGATGGAAGGTGATTTCCAGCCCACCCACTCAGTGGGCGTGGTCTCTGCCTGCCTGAGGCAGGCCCTGGGCCACTATTGACTTTGTAACCTCAGGTTTAAAAAATTAGTTAAAAAACCCAGCAGCCTGCAATGGCTGGGTCTTAACTTATGGCAGTTGTGGTGCTGTCTTAAGATGAGTCATCTTAAGACTAAGTTAGAAAAACAGACATAATTTCCAGATGTTAAATATATTTCTTTTCTTTTTTTGGCGGAACCCAGAATCAATTTAGGCCCTTGGGTTTGCCAGGGAAGTGTTTATTCTACTAAACCATCTCCCCATCACCTTGTTTTCTCTCTCTCTCTCTCTCTCTCTCTCTCTCTCTCTCTCTCTCTCTCTCTCTCTCTCTCTCTCTCTCTCTCTCTCTCTCTCTCTCTCTCTCTGCCAAGCAGATAAGCAAGCAAAATGGAGGAGGTTCTTTTTTTTTTCTTCCTGTATTTTAGGGAAAGCTCTACAGGGTGTTCAGGGTCTCACTACTAGATCCGGACTCAGTAGTGATCCACCTGTTACAGCCTCCCAAGAACTGAGATTACAGGCTCTGGGCCTCCATGCCCAATCTCAATTGCTATCTCAGCAGGCCCTGGGGGCAGGGCAGGCAGGGCAGGCCCAGGATCAAACCTCTGGCTCCTGTACCTGGTTGCAGGAGCTTTAATCTGCTGAGCTATTTAGCCAGCCCAGAGGTTCTTTTTTCAATGGTCATTGACATTTTATTTTATTTTATTTTAAGGAGAATAAACAATACAAAATTTCAAAAAAAGAAAAGCTAATAGGTGATTAATACATCGCACATTGTTATTTTCAAAGTAGTTGCTCAGATTGCAAGATATATACATGAAAAATTGATCAAACAATATAAGCACAAACCTTTCTTTTCAATGAACTAATAGAAATTAATAATCTAGCTATCTTAACTAGCTTGTATATGCATTTCCTTTTCCTTTTCTTTTCTCCTCCCTTCTTCCATCCTACTTTCTTTCTTTTTGAACATTTTCTTTCCATTTAGCAGTGTCTACTGTACATTTTAGTATTTGTACTATCAGCTTCTCACACTAGGGACACAATGTTTACACGTGTGAAACTGATTTATTTTGCTTCCAAGTGTGGTCTCAAGTTGCATCCATTTACCTGTAAAAGTCTCAAGTCTATCCTTCTTCATGGAGGAAATCTGAATACTGCTTATTTTACTAGCTGGTAATGTTTCCTCACTTGTGATTTTCCTAAGATTATCCCCTTGTAAACTGTGGCCTAAATGCATTTCAATTGCTTTTGACTATCCCAAGCAATTCTTAGCACCATGGAAACAGAACCAAGGGTATGCAAGAAGACTCCTCTGGGCATAATTTTGTGCTCTGGATACTTTTGATGGGTTTCTGCTTGCTCTCCCACTCTCTCTCGGAGATGCAATCAGGCTGCTTGTGTTTATTTTTATTATCCAGGGGAGCACACAGCTCCCCAGTACTGGGAGGTGCCACTCATCAGCACAAGTCTTTCCAGCTGCGCTGAGATGGCTACTCTTGCAGTGTCAGCACGCAGGGCATATGCTCCACGAAATCCCACCTCTGTCTCATGGGCCCTGAAGCAAGCTGCACCTTCTAAAACCTTGCTGGTGCAGGAGAAAAGGTTATGGGTGGTACTCAGAAGAGAGCTGTCTGATGCCCTGCTTCCTGAGGATGTCAGTGGAAGGTCATGAAAGCTGGATAAAGGACATACAAAGACCTACATCAAAGGACCTCAACTGAGAGGTACCCAGCTTCTAATTTTCTCCTTCAAATTTCTCATAACCTTGATAAAATTACTTCACTGCATTTTTATCTACAAATGTCCATTTTCAGAGTAAAAATTAAGGGTTAGGTTCAATTAAAGATCAGCGTTTATAAAAATCAATGTTTATGAACTAATGGATCTTCTGAATGAAAGATTAGACACAAGGAAGACTATTAGGCAGCATTTCTTTTACCTGTTTCATCATCTCTGATGAAGACGAAAAGGAAACATCAGGTCAAATCCATCTTTCTTGTTTAAAAAAGTACTACCTGAGACACAGGCATCAATCTCAACCATGTAAAATCACAGCCTTCTCCTGCATCCTAAATAGCTAGGTTCATGAAACATGCACACAAGTGTTTGTGATTTTTGGATTTGTCTATTCTCGTCTTCTGGAACCACTTGAGATTGTCTGGCCACGTGTCCACGCACAGAACAGAGACCAGCTGCTTCTTCAACTAAGTAATATTAAGACTCAAGGGCCACAGTTGGAAAGATTGGGCCAACTTGACTTTTGCTCTATGTAATAATGGTGGTGACATTTACATGTTCTAAGAATAAAACACGGACAACTAAAGTCAATCTCTTTGGTCCTACAAAAAGCTCCTGTACAACATAAGAAATATATTAATAAATATATCCAAAAGCATTTCTTTTTTTCTTTTTTCTTTTGTATTTAGGGCAGGGTCTACAGGGTCTTACTACATATATCAGACTCATAGCGATTCCCCTGTTTACAGTCTCCCAAGTGCTAGGATTACGGGTGGGCACATGCCACCACACCTAGTCTCAATCAGTCTCAGCATGCCCCAGGGGCAAGGCTGGCATGGCAGGCCCAGGGATCAAACTCCCAGCCCTTGAGTCTGCCTAAGCAGGTGCTTTGATCTGCTGAGCTATTTGTTTTGTTTTGTTTCCAGTACCAGGGATTAAACTCTTGCCAAGCAAGTGCATATTCTACCTAGCTATCTCCCCGGCCTCCTGCTGTGCTATTTGGCCAGCCCAAAATTTGGTTTAATTTTTTTTGGCTGGCTCAAACTGTCTTAAGGGAAGGTCTGGTAAGGCATGTGGAGCTGGGGATCAAACAGTGGGTCCCCTGCTCCAAAAGCATTTCTAATTTTAAAAACTACAAGGAATGCAACAGCTTATGTCAGCAAATATAAAAACAGTGGGTAAAAACTTGAAGGGAAATTTAATAACCAGAAAAATGAGAAAAACTATTCTATAACTTATTAGTGAAGTAATTAATTTATGTGGTCCTGTGAGAGTTACAGAAGATGAGCTAGGGATATTAGGATCCTGTTAACAAGTTTCTTACATTTGGAGAAGTTCTGAAATGTTAAATCCTGTTTCTGAAGGAAAAGTACAGACCACATCTTCCAAACCTCCTGAGCAGCAAAGATGTAGGCCTGGATCTAGAGCCACTGCTGCACATGAAGACCTTGATATAGATGAGGGAAACGGAGGATACAAATACTGCATAGCATTTACTCTTTCCTCTTCTCTCTTGATGCCGTTTTATTGCTTTTGTCTTGGGATACTGGGTATTGAGCCCATAGCATTGCGCATGCCAGAAAGCACACTCCTTACTAAGCTATGTCTTCAGTCCTCAGATTTCTCTTTCAGATGCAAATGACAGCAAGGGTATCCAGCTCTGGAGACACAACACCTGGCACCAGCTGGTACCCAGACTCAGGCAGTGAGCCATGGTGTCTTCTAACAGCAACATACCCTTCTCTGGAACAACGCCATCGCACCATGTGGGCATTGACCACGCTGGGCAGCCCTCTACCACTTATGCTGGGCTTCTGAGAGGACTAGGAAGTTCTTCAGCTTGTAACAAAGGATGCTAATAAATATTGTTTATTTGCATGTATATAATGCAAATATAAATTGGAACACCATTTTTTTTCTGTACTTTAGGGAAGAGTCTACAGGGTATTCAGGGTCTCACTACTAGATCAGACTCATAGTGATTCTCCTGTTTACAGGCCCCAAGTGCTAGGATTACAGGTATGCACCACCACACCCAGTCTCAACGCCCTCTCAGAGCACCCCAGGGGTGGGGCTGGCACTGCAGGCCTGGGGATTGAGCCCCCAGCTCCTCCACCTGCTTGCAAGTGTTTTAATCTGATGAGCTATTTGGCCAGCCCTGGAATACCACTTGTATAATATGCTTTTAGAATTATGATCAAGCTATGCTGGCCCCACCACTAGACAAGCCAAGCTGTGGGCATGGTGACTCATATGTGTAATAACATCGCCGGGGAGGCTGAAAGCAAGAGGATTAGTATGAGTCTGAACTGCATAGAGAGATATTGTACCAAACACGTTTTTTTAACAAAAGAACTA
Source organism: Ctenomys sociabilis (assembly GCA_004027165.1). Classification (NCBI taxonomy): domain Eukaryota; kingdom Metazoa; phylum Chordata; class Mammalia; order Rodentia; family Ctenomyidae; genus Ctenomys; species Ctenomys sociabilis. The sequence continues at coordinate 16,651 of PVKA01011453.1, forward strand.
TGCAAAATGCTGAGATAAATGACAGAGGCAAGACCATTCACTTATACACACTAGTTGGGTAAGACATGATCCTAAGAAACATCAGGAGATTTTTAGAAACTAGCAGTTCAGTGGTAGATTCTCACCCCAACTAACTCCATATGCTGATACCTGTGAACCAAGCAACTGCACTGAATTTAACAATGTGTAATAGAAGGGTCACACTCCAAATGCCTGCCATTCTAGTCTTCTAAATATGTACTTCTTGTCATGACATACCAGCTATTACTATACTGCCCTTTTGTAAAAGGTAGTAAATGAAAAATAAGACCAAAAAAATGTCACAAGACAGTCATGCTACAATGATACTATGCTGTATAGGGATGGATTTCTAAATATCTATGTAAATATATGTAAGTATTCATTCCTATTTTTTTTAATTTTTTCTTCTTCATATTTTGTACAGACTTAGCATTTAGTATCTCACTACTTGATGGAAAATACATGTTCCATGTTATGCCTATGATATCTGATACTTAGACTAATAGTGTGGGTAAACTAAACTGAATATGTTGCAGGGTAAAAATAAACTTCTCTACTGGAGGGTTAACAACCTATGTTTGCAGATTAAAAATTGGAGAAAAGGAAAGGCTGCAAGGTCAGCCAACATTTTGGCCCTAGCCTTTCAAGGTCAGTGAAGACTCAGGACATAGGAGAACCTGTACTGTAATATCATGGAACTCAGTAGTGCCCCAAATTTTCTGATCAAGGAGGTTATGAGGCCACAGAGGAATGTGATCAATGATGTACAATGTGCCTAAGGAGAATCACATAGACAAAAAACTTTCTCTCAGGCTTCCACAGAAAGCAAATTGGTCAAGCAATGGCCATGACTCATCGACAAGGCTGACACTGACAAGGGATCTACAAAGAGCAGTACAAGGTCACAGGATAAACCCTGAAGGTACCTGACTGACCTTGTCTGATACAAAAGTTGCATTTTTGTAATAAAGGTCTTGCTTTAACTCAGTCTTAACCAGCAGAAAAGTATAAAAATGGAGGTATATAAAATAAAGTTATATTAATATAATGAGCTATGAATGGCTCAAGTCAACAACTTCTGTGGACAACCCACTGCTGTTGTGGACTGCTGATCTGTGTTGGATAGTTTTATATATATATGTATATGTATATATATATATATATATATATATATATATATATATATATATACATATATATATATATAGCCATCCATGTTGTGAAAATTTATAACATATGTATCATTGTATGTTACCCTGTTTATGTCATTTGTTCTCCTTGTTTTTGCTTCTATTTTTCACTCTTCAAGTTAAAATACAAATAAATAAATTTTAAAAAAGAACTATGCATCAAAATGTAGTAAAACATTCATTTTGGGCTCACAAAGACTTTTAAGAATTAATGCAAAGGGTCTGGGAGTGTAGCTCAGTGGGAGAATACTCACCTAGTATTGTATGATACTGGTTCAATTCCAAGTATTGAAGAAAAAAATAAAAAAGAAATAAATTTATGTTTAGGGGCCACGGAGATAGCTCAGTAGAATAAGCACTTGGCTGACAAGCTCAAGGGCCTGAGTTCAATCCCCAGTTCTGCAAAAGAAAAAAAAAGAAGAAGAAATTTATGTTTAAAGAAATAGTCCAGAGAAAGGATTTCAGAATGGATAAAAATTATTTAAGGCCTCAAAGGATTAGAAGCACCCTAATGGCTCACCATTGGAAAATAGTTAAGTCAGGAGGATACCAGCAGTTCCACCGGGCAGAAGGATGAAAAAGCACCATGGAAGAGAGGTCAGGTGACTCAGAGCCCACTTAGAGTATATCTCCTTTATTTAGACTAAGTATGTATCTGATACTGTCTCAGTTCTGTGTGTTTCTGTTGCTATGACAAAACAACTGCAAGTAATACATAAGAAAAAAATCTGTTTAACACAGTTTTAGAGACTGAAAGTCCAACATAGGGCAGGTCTCAAGGCTGTACCACAGAATGAAGAGGATGTCATGGTGGCGATGCATGCAAGGGAGAAAGAGTAGTCACTGTTCCAGGTTCAGATTGAATTGAGACCGAGAACAGAACACATTAGAATTTAGTGAAACTTTATTAGCTGGTCTGGCAGCTAGCCAGCCACACTCCACACAGGGAGGTGCTAACCAGCCGCCCAAAACAGAGTTGAGCTCAGTCCTTTGTAGCTAGCCTTGTTGGTACACCTGCAAGCTCTTTACAACTAGGAGGTTTTCGGTTTTTAGTGATAAGTGGAACTTGCACCAGATGGGGCCTGTTTACAAGTTACAGTTAGGGTATAAACACATCAGCTGTGTACAACACTAGCCGGCTGAAAGATCTGCACTTGAGTCAGGAAGCGACTCTCAAGGAGCCAGAAGTCCTTGCCAGTTTTGCCTAATGGAAAAATAACAAGAGCCACATTGATTTCAACCTATTACATTCCCCACTGGTTTTATCAAATCATTGATTCTTCAGATACTTCTAAGGTCTGGTGTTGAGCTCTAAGCACCATTAATTTCATGGCCTGGATTCTTTGTTTACTTAAACAGTTTGTGAAACGGGGCCTGATAGTCAGGGCCAAGAGAAACAGCAGAAAAAGTCCAATTGAGGCAGATATCAGGTCATTTATCCAAAAAGGCATTGAGAATAGTTCCCAATTTTCCCTTCTGGTGAATCTCTAGAGCTATTTTTTTTTCCCCTTTGGCTACATCACACCTTGATTATTTTAAACCATCATATTCTGAGTAGGTGAGTTTTCTAGAACTTGGGGCAGGTAGACAGGTAATATCTCCAGTAGCCCCCTGGTTTTTGTGCCAGCTCTTGAGCTGTAATATTGGCCAGGGAGTTTCCTTTTTTATATGTAATTCAGCTGCCTACAACATTCCCCCCCCCTAAAGAAGTAACCCAAACTGCCATAAGGGAACCATGAGCGATTAATGCTCTAAATTCTCCAGGGTGAAAGGTGTCATAGTTGTGAAATAGAAGTCAGAGGTACTCTTCAGAGGTTCTATCTAAAAGGTCCTCAGTAGACGCCAGGCATTTTAATATTGGGTACGAGGAGTAGTTTTTTAAATTTGGAGGAGACAAAAACCAAAGAAACAATTAAACACACAAGCCAAATAATAAAATCAATAGGATAATTATGCACCAACTCTACTATTACTTGGAGCACATGAATTACCAGACCTAGGAACAACATGTTCTTGTTGGGTTAGATCTGAGGTGGACTGTCCATCCAGTCCCAGGACCAGTTTTCAGCTGAAACCTCAAATTCTTTCTCTCTCTTCCAACAGAAAAAGTCTGTAACAACTGTCAACAATCATCACAAGTTGGCTGGTGAGTAAAGAAAAGACTCAAACAAGGAGATAAGCCCTCCTGCAGGTAGGTAGCCCTGCCCAAGGAACATAATGAAGCAGAAAACCCTGAGAAAACTCAGCTCAACTGGGCTATGTGAGGTTAAGTCCCTCTAGCTTAATGAAGAAAGGTCACACCTATGTTAACTATCAACATGAAATACCTGAGTTATATCAGAAATCAACCAAGCTAATTTATATGGTAAGGAAGGTCAGGGTTGGAGAAGGACAAAGACCTGTGCCATTGTCCAGCAATAGGCTTGGTTATCCCTCTAGTCATGATTACTCAGGTCTCCTCACTGGAGATAACAGATAGAGACAACATCTAGCCAGAGGAAGAAAGCAGCCCCAGGCACTTCAGTCCTACTGAACTATCAGAGAAGCCAAGTCTGAGCTCTAGGGTCTCTGCCTCAGATTGCAGTCTCACTTCTAGTGACTGCCTCAGCAGTCAGGGTATGGCTTATGGACCTCATAAGGCAGATTATGGAGGCCTGGCTTTTGTAGATCTGTTGAGCTCTTTTTGGAACCCAGATAATCAGACTTAAGATCTGTTTTGAGGCTGCAACAAAGGCAGTCATTTTGATCTCTTTGGTTTCTCTCCCTGGTTTTCTCCCCATTCCAATTATAGGACACTAAGAAATAGTTTTTATCAAGTGAGTTCTATGGAGCAAAAGCTAATTGTTTTCTAATATCTGGAGCTGACTGAGAAATGCACTTACCTGTGTGCCAGGTGGCAGGCAGAATGGGCATGTTCTGAGAGCATTGGTCTGAGGTGGCAGGTTTCCTGTTATTGGCTATAGCAGCCAATGCAACCAAGAAGGACTGGCCAGTCAACTGTGAATGGCATTCAGAATGGCAGGTTTTTAGCCATCCTGGAGGGTGGTGGACAAGATCAATCCAATCCTGAATGTAAGGAATCTGGTCAGGGTGTCCTTGATTTCCAAAGATGACTCTCCAGACCTGGTAAGCAAGAGTAAGGTTAAAGGAGCCTTCCAGAAGCCAATGGCCTCAGGAAAGGATGGCCATTCCAATTCACAGAAGTTTCAGAGCTTTCTGGGAGACACAGAGTCCCTGTACAGCAAGGCTTGCTGTCTAAAATCCTGAAAATGATTGAGAACACATGGTAGAGGTGGCAAGGATGCAGAAGTAGAATCAGACTGACCCACAGTGACAAGGATAAAGACAAACAGAAAACACAAAATAAATACCAGATACCAGAGACTACCAGCCATCATCATGGTCTGGAGTGAAGTCTTATGGATAATGCTGCATCCAACTCCTCCAAAGGCTCCTGATGGGTCCCCCAAATAGAACAAGAACAGTCTTACCAGTAAGAATCCTGACCACTCTTTTCTGAATAGTATTGGAATTTGGATGTTTTGAAGCGAATAAAATCTCCTATGGACTGAGGCATATCTCTTCATTAGTCCGCTAAAGAATATAGGCACTCGAAAAAAGTCTCAGCTCTTTTGTCCAGGTATAAATGGGATGCAGGATGAGCCCCCAAAATGTACCAGTTTCTAATTGAATAGAGGCTGAGACTACAATAGATTATAATTTAATGAGCCTTTATTAGCTGATCTGGGCCAGAGAAATGGTTCAGTGGAATAAGCACTTTCCTGGCAAGCACAAAGGCCTGAGTTCAATCCCCAGTTCTGCCAAAACAAAAAATAAATAAAATAAATAAATATTAGCTGAATCTCATCAAAAAAAGGAAAGCAAAAATTCAAATACAAGCAATAAAGCATGAAACGGGTGTAATCAGCACAGACTCAGTGGAAATTCAAAAAATTGTCAATAGTTACCTTGAGAATCTTTACGCTCACAGAATAGAAGACACAGAAGAAATGGACAGATTCCTAGAAAGGTACAAATTACCAAAACTGAAGAAGATATAATAACTTTCAATAACCCAATAACAGCCAATGACATACAAAATGTAATAAAAAGCCTGCCGATAAAGAAAAGTCCAGGTCCTGATGGATTCACACCTGAATTCTACAAGAAATTTGTAGAAGATATCCCTACACTCCTCAAACTCTTCAATGAAATTGAAAAGGAAGCTATCCTCCCAAAATCATTCCTGGAGGCAAGTATTATACTGATTGCAAAACCAGGGAAAGGCACAATTAGAAAAAAGAATTATAGGCCAATCTCACTCATGTACATAGTTGCAAAAATCTTCAGTAAAATCCTAGCAAATAGAATACAGCAAATCATCAAGAAGATCATATACCATGACCAGGTAGGATTCAACCCAGGGATGCAAGGATGATTCAATATTTGAAAATTTATAAATGTACTATATTATATTGATAGACTGAAATCTAAAAACCACATGATCATCTCAATTGATGAAGAAAAAGCTTTTGACAAAGTCCAACACTCATTCATGCTCAAAGTCCTACAAAAAATTGGAATAGAAAGCTTCTACTTCAATTTGATAAAAGCCATCTATGACAACCCTAATATAATTTTAAATGGGGAAGAACTGAAATCTTTTGCTCTTAGATCTGGTACAAGATAAGGATGTCCTCTATCACCCCTCCTATTCGATATCATTTTGGAATCATTAGCTACAGCTATTAGACAAGAGGGAGAAATAAAAGGAATAAGAATAGGTAAAGAAGAAATTCAATTATCACTATTTGCAGATGATATCATACTTTACTTGGAAGATACAAAAGCTCCACCAAGAAGTTACTAGAATTGATACACAAATTCAGTAGCATAGCAGGGTACAAAGTCAATACTCAAAAGTTAATAGCATTCCTCTACACAGATAACAAACACACTGAGAGGGAAACTATAGAAACAATACCTTTTACAATAGCACCGCAAAAAATGAAATACCTTGGAATTCACTTAACAAAAGAAGTCAAAGATTTTTTTTACAGAAAATTACAGCACCCTAAGAAAAGAGATTATAGATGGTTTCAGAAAATGGAAAGATATTCCATACTCCTGGATAGGAAGAATCAACATTGTGAAGATGGCCATACTCCCAAAATTGTTGTACAGATTTAACACAATCCCTATCAAACTGCCACCAACATACCTCCCAGACCTAAAGAAATCATTCCTACAATTTATTTGGAACCAGTAAAGACAATAGTAGAGGCAATCCTGGCCAACAAAGACAAGGCAGGAGGCATTACAATTCCTCACTTGAAATTATACCACAAAGCTACTGTGATAAAATAAACATAGTACTGACAACAAAATAGACCTGAGGATCAGTTGAATAGATTAGATGATGCAGAGGCCTCTGCGAACACACTCAACCACTTGATCTTCAACAAAGGTTCGAAACACCTTACTGGAAGAAAGATAGCCTCTTTAACAAATGGTGCTGGAAAAATTGGCTTTCCACATGCAGAAAACCAAAACTTGACCCAGCTCTATCACCATGCACTAAGCTAAAGTCAAAATGGATTAAAGATCTAAACATTAAAACAGAAACACTCAATCTCCTGGAACAGAAAGTAGGAGGAACTCTTGAAGATATAGCGGTAGGTAACAAGTTCATGAACAAAAATCAAATTGCACAGGTAATACTTGAAAGAATTAACAACTGGGACCACCTCTTATTGAATAAGTGAATAAATATATGATAAAATGGTCCACATCGCTAGCCATCTGTAAAATGCAAATTAAAACATCACTGAGATACTATCTCACTCCAGAAAGAATGGCTATCATAAGGAAATCAACCAACAACAAATGTTGGAGAGGATGTGGGAAAAGGAACACTTCTCCACTGCTGGTGGGAATATAGACTGGTGCAACTATTGTGGAAATCAGTGTAGAGACTCCTCACAAAACTAGGACTAGAAATCCCATTCAAGCCAGCTATCCCCCTACTGGGAATTTTCCCGGAGGAACTGAAAACATCATATCATAGGGATATATGTGTACCTATGTTTATAGCAGCACAATTTGTGATAGCGAAATCTTGGAAATACCCAAGATGCCCTCACATGAGGAATGGTTGAAAAAGATGTTGTATTTTTATACAATGGATTATTACTCAGCTATAAAGAATGATAAACTTGAAGCATTTATATTTAAGTGGATGCCACTCAAAGATACTCATAAGTGAAATAAATAAGACACACATGTGCAAATATCATATAGTCTCCCTAGTATAAGAAATCATTAGAAAAAATACAAATAGAAAGGTATAACACAACTAAAAGGAAAGTGAGCCGGGCGTGGTGGCGCATGCCTGTAATCCCAGCACTTGGGAGGCTGAGGCAGGAGGATTGTTGTGAGTTCGAGACCAGCCTGAGCTACAAAGTGAGCTTAAGGCCAGCCTGAACTGCATAGTGAGACCCTGTCTCAAAAAAGACAAAAAAAAAAAATAATAAAATAAAAAAAAAAATAAAAGGAAAGTGAGAACTTGAGGACTGCACAATGAGGAGAGGGTAACGAGAAAAACTGGGAAAAAGACAGGGACAAAGCCATACATTTGTACACACAAGATGGGCAAGACAAAGATCCCGAGAAACAGGTTTTTGAAAGTGGCAGTTAAGTGGTAGGATTTTCAACCGAACCGTCTATATATGCTGATACCTGTGAACCAAGCAACTGCCCTGAAGATAGCAATGTGTAATAGCAGGGTCACGCTTGGAATGCCTGCCATTCTAGTCTGCTAAATACATACTTCCTGTCATGAAATACCAATTATTACCATACTGTCTCACAAATAAAAGTTTTTCTGGGGGGAGGGAGGTAATAAATGAAAAAAGAAAGAGACACAAGGAAAAAAAATAATGTTACAGGACTGTTCTGCTACACGGCTGTATATGGTTAGATTTCTAAATTTCTGTGTAATAATATGTGTATTTTTAATTTTTTTTCCTCATATTCTGTAAGGACTTAAAACTCGATACATCAATAATTGATGGACAATATCTGTTCCACGTTATGCCTAAGATGTTTGATTTTTAGACAGATAGTTAGGGTAAACTGAACTGCATATGTTGCAGGGCAATAATCAACTTCTCTTCTGGATAGTTAACAACCTAAGTTTGCATACCAAAATTAGAGAAAAGGAAGGGCTGCAAGGTCAGCCAACCTTTTGGCCCTAGCCTTTCAAGGTCAGTGAAGACTCAGGATATAGGAGAACCTGTACTGTAACATCATGGAACTCAGTTGTGCCCCAAATTTTCTGATCAAGGAGATTATGCAGCCACAGAGCAACAGGCTCGATGATGTATAGTGTGTCTAAGGAGAGTCACATGAAGAGAAAACTTTTGCACAGACTTTCACATACAGCAAATTGGTGAAGCAATGGCCGTGACTCATCCACATAGCTGACACTGACAACAAATCTACAAAGTGCGGTAGAGGGTTACAGGATAAACCCTAAGAGGACTTGACTAACCTCATTAGATACAAAAGTTACATTTCTTGTTATATAGGTCTTGTTTTATCTTGGTCTTAACCATCCAGCAGAAAAATATAAAAATGAGGTATATAAAGTAAAACCATAATAATATGCTAAGCTGTAAATGGCTCTAGTCAACAACTTCTATGGATAATCCACTACAATTGTGGACTGCTGGACTGTGTTGGAGTGTTTTGCTGAATTCAAGCACCTATAATAATTGAATGACAATAGAATACCCATCTCTGACAGGACTAAACAAAAAAAAGGGATACAAAGGAAGGACCATTCTGTATTAGTATATACAGAACAGTTAGGATAAATATACAGCTACTTTCATGTAATTCTATGAGAAGAAAGATTTGCAGTAATAGTGTTTGAACAGGATATCCTGTCTGCTTCGTGTACTATGGATAACCACTAGGAAGATAACAATGTAAAAAGTATCAATTATTGAAACTGTACTATAAATCAGCTTTTTAAAAAAGGTAAGTATACAGCTACATTCTCTTAATTCAATAAATGAAGGGATCTGCTCTAATAGTGCTTGTAAATAGAATATCATGTCTGTACCTTAGACAACAAATAACCACTAAGAAAACAATATGCAATGTATTAATTATTGAACCTGTTCTACTAATCTGATTTGAAACTATCTCATTGCTATTTGTTTTTCAATAGAATTATGGAAAAAATAAAACAATGATGATAACAAGAAATAAAATAAATAAACTTCCATGGCACAGAAAAATAAATTTTAAAAAACCCTCCATGGTGCAGAAAAATAAATAAATAAATATTAGCTGGTCTGGCAACTAGCCAGCCACAGTCCGCACAGAGAGGTGCTAACCAGCCACCCAAAACAGAGTTGAGTTCAGTCCTTTGTTGATACACCTGCAAGCTCTTTACAACTAGGATGTTTTCAGTTTTTAGTGATAAGTGGAACTCGCTCCAGATGAGGCCTATTTGCAAGATATAGTTAGAGTAGAAACACATCAGCTATATACAACACTATTTGGCTGAAAGAACTTGAGTCAAGAAGCGACGCTTAAGGAGCCATAGGTTCCTACCCACTTTGCCCAATGGAAAAATAATAAGAGCCACATTGATTTCAACCGATTACTGTCCCGTGGAGAGAGGGGCTGCAGAAGCCAAGGAGAGCCACATGCTGCCCCTTTTACAGTAATTCATTCTTGTGAAAATTAATTCCCTCAAGACCCAGCCCTAACTGGGCATAGTGGCATATGCCTGTATTCCCAGCACTCAGGAGGCTGAGGCAGGAAGATTATTGTGAGTTCAAGACCAGCCTGGGCTCCAAAGTAAGTTCAAGCCCAGCCTGAACTGCATAGTGAGATCCTGTCTTAAAAAGACAAAAAAAAAAAAAAAAAAAAAGGTTCCAGCCCACCCTGAGAGCAGCACTAACCCAGTTTCAAAAGTTGGCCCTCTTTTGCCTGCAAGATAGCTCAACAGACTAAGCGTCTGCTTAGGCAAGCCCAGGGACTGAGGTTTGATCTCTGCACCACATGCTACACCAGCCCCACCACATGGTGGCGCAGGCCTACAATCCCAGCACTGGGGAGGCTGAAACCAGGAGGGTAACTAGGAGTCCCAGCTGTGTAATAAGACCTTGTACTGAATACATAAAAAAACTGCTAAAAAATAAAATAACTGGGGCCTCTGAAACCTAATTATTTCCATTTTCTGCAGCAGTCCCCCACCTGTTATTGATTACACCACCTCAAAACAGCTACACGCGGGCCAAGCTTTCACAACACCAGGTTTCAAGGGACACACTCAGACCATGTCCTATAGGGAGTCAAGAATGGGATCAGAGGTCCAAAAATCTGGCCTTGCTGTCCCCTCAGAGGCTGTCACTGCTGCAAACTACTGTACGGTAATAAAATAGTTATTAGGAAGCTTAGGTAGCAATGTAAAAAAAATACATAATATCTCACTAAGGAAATAGACCAACGTGCAAAATTATGCCTATGCTGTGATAGTCACAGTTATGTAAAATGCTAAGATAGTCAGTTGAGACAGAAGGATCAGAAAAAAAAACCAACGTGGCTTCTTGGATAGCAGAATTATTTCCTTTTGTTTTCTACTGCTGCTGTTCAAAAAAAGAAATACTTTTTTTTTCTTTTTTTTTTTTTTTTTTTGTCTTTTTGAGACAGGGTCTCACTATGCAGTTCAGGATGGCCTTAAGCTCACTTTGTAGCTCAGGCTGGTCTCGAACTCACAACAATCCTGCTGCCTCAGCCTCCCAAGTGCTGGGAATACAGGCCTGCGCCACCACGCCTGGCTAAAAGAAATATTTTTATGTGTTACAAAATCACCTTAAATGTTCAAGATGTTATCTTCTGAATGACTCAAGGACATTAATGGGGACATGGTCACATGCTCAGTGGGAATGACTCTGGCTACTGTCTTTTGGCAGAGTAAGACTCAGCCTGGACTCTAGATAACTCAGCTATGTCAGCTCTTCAGGGATTTGCAGGGACGAAGGGAAAAGGTGTATGCAATCTGTCCTGTAGACCATTCCACCGGAACCCTGGCTCAAGGGAGCAGGGGCGTGATTGGCAGAAGAGTAGATTGGCCAACCTCTGCAGTGATCTCTAATCAAGTTGAACACGAGCCCATCCTAGAAGTCTCACTGTGAGATATTTACTCTGCAGCGTCCATTGACACATCTGGCCCAATAATGTATACAAGCATGTTGCTGACAGCACCAGAAATAAAAGGTCACTTTCATGTTCAATAAAAGCAGGATCAATTTAAAAATGGGCAGATCTATGCTGGAATCATGTAATTCTACTCAACCACAAACAAATCCTCACTACACTAAGACTCAGTACAGTGAGAGAAGCTCATGAACCTGGTCATGAATGAAAGAAGAAAGTGACTGTGTGATTTCATTTTCAAAAAATTTAAGAACAGATGAAATTACATTGTACTATGAAGTGATGTATACAAAGTGAGTAGAACTACAAAGTAAAGAAATTATTGTCAGAAATATCAAACTGGTGCCAGGCGTGGTGGCGCATGCCTATAATCCCAGCACTCGGGAGGCTGAGGCAGGAGGATTGTTGTGAGTTCGAGACCAGCCTGAGCTATAAAGTGAGCTTAAAGCCAGCCTGAACTGCATAGCGAGACCCTGTCTCAAAAAGACAAAAAAAAAAAAAAAAGAAAAGAAAAAGAAATATCAAACTGGAGTTTGGAAAGAGTATACTGGGGCTTCCTGTCCACCAGCATTCTTTACTTAAATGCAGACATTCTGCAGACATACATTCACTTCATTATGTTGCATGAAACAGTGATGTATCTATGATTTACCTCTTTTGCATGGGAATGTGATAGTTTATAAAAAGCTTGAGAGGGGCTGGGAAGATAGCTAAGTGGTCTAAGCACCTACCTATCAAGCACAAGGACCCAGGTTCCACTCATGGTATCACATGCTGTGCCAGCCCAGGGTCCCTGGGTGTGCCACACTAGCCCTGAAACCAGGCGTGTTGGTACATGCCTGTAATCCCAGTGCTGGGGACACTGAGACAGGGGAATCACTACAAGTCCCAGCCACATAGTGAGTACCTGTACCAAATAAATAAATAGCTTTTAAAGATTTTCTTTGAAAACAAAAGCTTGGGTAAAGCAATGGGAAAATCAAAAGAAATCGGGAGGTGAGGGGAGTTAAAGAAATCAGTGAAGAGCTGGGTTAGACACAGAGCCACTCTAGGGTTACCAATGAGGAGCATGGCTCAGAAACACTACTTCTGGAATAAAGATGATCCTTTGAATTTGTCCATATAAGATCTACACCACCAGGGACTGCACCTGCCAAAGGCTCTGGGAAAGTGGAAATAAGAGCTTGCTTGGAGGCTGGTGCCTGGGGGGGTTTCCTCTCTTCCCTCATGCCTGTACCATTACCTGCTTCTTTCTATCTCTTAATCCTATCCAAAGGGAGGTGCAGTCAGCCAGGCATGGTGACCCATACCTATAATCCCAGCACTCGGGAGACGAGGCCAGCCTGAACTGCATAATGAGACCCTGTCTCAAAAAGACAAAAATAAAAACCAACACACACACACACACACACACACACACACATACACAAAAAAATGAGGCAAGGACCTGCCAACATGAGGTTAAGATTCTGGATCAGATGTAAGGTTGGCCAACGCTGTCGTGAAGCATTGTGAACACAGGCACGCCTATGAATGAAAAGGATGGGGATGTAGCCCAGTGGTGCAATGTCTGCCTGGCAAGCACAAGATCCTGAGCTCAATTCCCAATACCAAAAAAAAGTCTCTTTCTGAACAGTTCAGTGGCCTGGGGCCTGGTAGACCATGAAAGAGCTCTAAGGTAATGGGGAAATGATTTCAGAGACTGTATACAAGATTCCAACCTAGAATAGCGAAGGATGAGATGTGAGAACTATGGCTACATTGTATCGCATCCCCAGACGCCCCCTGTCCCACCATGCACCTAACCTTCAGGCTGGGAAGCTTTGAAGTTAGGCCTCTTAGTGCCCTCCCCACACCAGCCTGCAAAACAGAGACCTACGCACCAGCCCACTGGGCAAACCACATGAAGCTGTGCTCCATACCAAAATGTTCCACCAAAGAGCAAAGCATTCTATTGATTATTCGCACATTTGAAATCTACCACTTAAGCTCAAAGCCTGAGGATCTTCCTAGCTTATAATTTTGTGTTGGATCCTGGTGAACTTCTAAACCAAGCCATTTACCTGGTGTTCCTGCAGCAACGTGCTAAACCTAACTTTCTATTAACTGAGTTTCTTCATAACTCTGTAGGGAGTGGAAGTGAACTTAAAGGGTTCTTACAGCTACAGACAAACGTAGCTACAGATACGGATACAGATATGGATACAGATACAGATAATTTCTGTCTGATGGACCGTCAAAGGCTATAGTTATGACCATAATTGTTAATGTCTGTTCAATATTCACCAGTTTTATCTTGGGAAGGTTGTTTTGCCTTTGTTTTTTTTGTTTGTTTTGTTTTGCTTTGCTTTTTGAGACAGTGTCTCACTCTGTAGCCCAGGCTGGCCTCAAATTTACAATGATCCTCCTCCCTTGGCCTCCTGGGTGCTGGGATCATACAGGGTATACCAAATTACCTGGCAATTACCTGGCATTATTCACTAGTTTTGCATTATAATGCAGCAATCTCATGAGAGCATTGTTAAAAGTATTTTCTTTCTCAAAAAAAAAAAAAATTTCCCCTTTTTCTGTATTTAGGACAGGGTCTATAAGATCTCACTATGTAGATTGAACTCCTAGTGATTTTCCTGTTTTCAGACACCCAAGCGCTAGGACTGCAGGCACTGAAAAAAAACATTTTTTTTTAATATTGTTTTTATTTTTTATTGTCTTGATTTGAATTTGCGGTCCCTGGGATTGAACTCAGGACTTTGCATTACACCAAGCAAGCACTTATTCCACCGAACCATCTCCCCAGCCCTGAAAAATTGTTTTGATCGGTCTTGAAATCAGTTAGATGTCCACTGGTCATGGAAAGTGTTTTCTTCCATTCCATGTGAAGAATGTAGAGAGGATAAAGAGGAAACTACAGACTGAGAGGAAATATTCATGAATCTCATATTCAACTTGTAGAGAAAAACAAACCTAATACTGAACTAAAAAAAAAAAAAAAAAAAAAAAATCCTACAATCCAATTAGAAAATAGACCAACAGCCAGGCATAGTGGCACCTGCCTCCAATTCCAGCACTGAGGGAGGCTGAGGCAGGACTGAAAGTTCAAATCTTTGCCTGGGCAACTCAGTGAGAGCCTGTCTCAAAGTAATTAATAAAATGTCCTGGGGATGGGCTGGGAAGATAGCTCAGCGGTCTAAGCACCTGACTGGCAAGCTCAAGGACCTGAGTTCAATCCCTGAGACAGCATGCTTTGATGGCCCCAGAAATTGGGCAAGCCATGCTGGTCCCAAAACCAGGCGTGGTGGCACACACCTGTAATCCCAGCACTGGGGAGGCTAAGACAGGAGGATCACTATGAGTCTGAACTGTGTAGCTCATGAGACCATGTATTCAATAAATACATTTATTTAGAAAAAAAAAATTAAAACTGTTAGGAATGTAGCTCAGAGGTAGTGTCCCCAGTTGGTTTGGATCCCTAGTGCCACACACATGTTCACACAGACACACACACACACACACAACCAAGCATGAGCAAGTGTTTAACAGAACATGGTAAATAAGCATCTGAAAAGATATTTATCATCATTAGCTATCAGGAAAATTACATTAAAATTATCCTAGACCACAAGGGCTGGTGATATAGCTCAATGGACTATGTACTTGCTTAGGTAAACCCAGGGGCCAGGGTTCGATCCCTGGCACCGCATGCCATGCTGGCCCTGCCCCCGGGTTCACTGAGCTTGGACCAACATGGTGGCACATGCTTGTAATCCCAGCACTAGACAGGCAGAAATCAGAAGGATCCCTATGAGTCTGAGCTGCACCATGAGACCCTGCACACACACACACACACACACACACACACACACACAAACACACATACACAAATTAACCTAGACAACAGATCCAAGAATCACTCCCCCAAGTCCAAAAGAAATAATGGAGACTGTACTTATCCCTGTTCAGAAAGGAGGCTGTAGGTTTTCTGACTTACATCACAGAAAACCTTTTCAGGACTCATCAATAAGAGCCACAGACAGATTTATTAGGCAGAATTAAAGAAGTAGACATTCAAAGAATGGAGTACAGGGCTTCAGAGAAAGGTACTTAAAAAAAAAAAAGAGAGAGGCATTTACCTGGGGAGTGGACAATATGTATTGAAAGCTTGAATTAGGGTGTGTACTTCTAGTATCAGTCAGGTTACCCATCATGAGTTAGGTTAGAATGCAAACTTGTACACCTCTAGCATTACAGGAAAAGTGCAGGCTTCTCATCTTAAGGTAAAAGGCATGAGCCCAATTTACAGGTTTACTATATCTGTTAGGAATTCTATCTCTTTATTTATTGTATCTCAGGAATTTCAAGAGTGAGCTTTGGAGATGGGGTCAGGAGCAGGCATTGTAACCTTAAGTAACTTGAATTTTCCCTAAAGCTGCAATTTTCTTAAAAATTAAAGTTTTAAGTTACAATGTTCAGGGGCCGGGGAAATGGCTCAGTAGAATAAGTGCTTCCCTGGCAAGCACAAGGACCTGGGTTCAATCCCCAGTTCCACAAAAAAAAAAAAAAAAAAAAGCAAGTTACAGTGTTCTGATCTCCTTTAAAAAAAAAAAAAAAATTAGGGGGCTGGGTAGATGGCTCAGTAGAATAAGTGCTTCCCTGGCAAGTGCAAGGGCCTGAGTTCAATCCTGGTTCCGCAAAAAGAAAAAAATATATATTTTCTTAAATTTATGTATTTAGTACAGGTCTTACTATGCAGCTCAGACTCATAATGATCCTCCCGTCTCAACCTCCCCAGTGCTGGATTGCAGGTGTGTGCTACCAGGCCCGGCTGCGGTGGCTGGCTTGGCAGGCCCGGGGTAGAGTCAGCATGGCACACAGTACTGAGAATTGAATCTGGGTCCTTGCACTTGCGAGGTAGGTGCTTAGACCACTGGAGCTATCTCTCCAGCCCCTCTTTTCTCCTTTCTACCTGTGTTTATTTCTTTTATCCTACTCAAAACACAATGAAATATCACTATATACCTTTCAGAATGGTAAAAACTCAGAGACAAAAAATAACACCAAATGCTGATGAGTCCTGAGGAAACTGAATCACTCATATGTTACTCATGGGGATTGTCATGAGTTCAAGACCAGCCCGGGCTACAAAGTGAGTTCAAAGCCAGCCTGAACTGCATACTGAGACCTTTTCTCAAAAACACAACAATAACAAAAACTATCCCTGAGCGTTCAAGCAACTTTATTCACACCTAGCCCCAAACTGGAAGCAGCTTAAGTCATCAGTGGATGAACCTGTGGACACCAGGGCATAGTCACACCAGGAAACACTACTCAGCAATAAAACACGGTGAACTTTGACACACACAGCCAGCTGGATGGCTGTCTAGGAGCTTAAGCCAAGATGAGGAGGAAAGAGCTAACCCAGCGAGTTTCCATTCTATGAGATTCCATTCACTAACATTTGTGTGTTGTCACAGAACTTTCCAACATCTAATATAGTTTAACATTTTGAACATTCAATGCCCCTTGTATTCAGTATCCTATATGTTTAAATATGTTACAAACTTGGGGCCAAGGAGATAACTCAGTAGAATAAACACTTGCCTGGCAAGCACAAGGGCCTGAGTTCAATCCCTGGTTCCCCCCCCCACAAAAAAAATTACAAACTTTACCATTTATTTAACATACTTCCCGTAAAATTGCAGACATGAGACCAGATACTCATTTCCAGAGTTCAGTACCAGTGAGGGCAGTGGGATGTAAAGGAAATGACAGGGCCTGGGGAAGCACCACTGTGAACCTGGACCATTAAGGTAGATGCACAAATCTAGAATAGGGGGCTGGGGAGATAGCTCAGTAGAATAAGCACTTGCCTGGCAAGTGCAAGGGCCTGAGTTCAATCCCCCTTTTTTTTTTTTGGTTCCACCAAAAAAAAAAAAAAATCTAGAATGTGATAAAATTGCACAAAAACCACATAAGAGATTAGGCAAACTGGATAAACTACAAAGATCCTTCAGCACAGAGTCCCAAAAATGACACAGAGAATGGAGCAAGAGTCCAGCAGGACTATGCCCTTCCCAAACACTGTGCCTGAGACTAGCCAGAAAAGTGCCACTTTTGGTTCTTCATTTACATGTCATGAGATCAAGGTAGCCTTTGACAGGACAGCTTAAATCTCACATCACTCCAGGTGAGTTTCTGCTAGGACAACCATCCCAAGTGCCTTGTTTACACAGGGAGAAAGAAATCTAGGCATCTGCATGAGGAGAAACAATCTTTCTCTGGAAAGAATCACTTCAGCAGCTGTCATAGTTTGGGATTTTTGCAAGGGGAACAATAAAGTACAGGACACGTGGGAGTTTTTGTTTGTTTTGGGTGTTTGTTTTTGGGAGAACCAGGGATTGAACTCAGGACCCTACGCTTGCCAGGCAAGCACTTATTCTACTGAGCTATCTCCCGGCCCCTCAGGACACGTTTTGGTTTTTTGTTTGTTTGTTTGTTTTTGTCTTTTTGAGACAGGGTCTCACTATGCAGTTCAGGCTGGCCTTAAGCTCACTTTGTAGCTCAGGCTGGGCTCAAACTCACAACAATCCCCCTGCCTCAGCCTCCCAAGTGCTGGAATTACAGGCATGCACCACCAGGCCCAGCCTTAGGACATATGTTTTATAATATTAAGGGTCCAGGGAGATAGCTCAGTAGAATAAGCACTTGCTGGCAAGTCCAAGGGCCTGAGTTCAATCCCCAGTTCAAAAAAAAAAAAAAAAAAAAAAAAAAGATTATTTTATAATGAATCACCCAAAGAATCATATACAAAAAGTTCAGGAAATTTGTCCACACACAAATTTGTCTAGCTGAGGTCCTGGATCCCAGAGCGATGTCGTGCCTGAGTCCAGCTGGAGACCTACTGCCCAAGACAATATCTCCTGCAGGCCTGTTTGATGGATCTGCACTAGAAAGGCCCAGAGGTCAGTGGGGGCAGTTGGAAAGTCTGTGCCAGCAAGCTGAGGGGTCTGAACTGGAGCTAGGAAGTGATGCTCAAAATAAGAGCTCCTCCCAAAATTGCCATAGCCGTCCTCAGTGACAGCAAGGTCCCAAGCTCTTTTGACAAAGAAAACAGAAACATGTGTCTAAATTCCTTGGGAAAGTTAGAACGAGGAGCTCTTCAGGAAAAGCAACAGCTTCTAACAGCACCCAGCTGCTTCTCTTCTTCAGCCCTGCCTCTTATTAATCCTCAGGTGGGCCTCCCACACCGAGCACAAAGCTGATTCAGTTCAGCTGGGTGTTACAAGTTAACCACCAGTTGTCAATCCACCTCAGCACCCAAAAGCTAGTAACATTTTCTTGGCATGCATAGCCAGGAGGTAAAACATATTTAAGAAAGTAAGAAAGTGTTCTCTCTCTCTCTCTCCCTCTCTCTCTCCTCTCTCCCCTCTCCCCTCTCCCCTCTCCCCTCTCTTCTCTCTCCTCTCCCCTCTCTCCTCTCTCTTTCATTCTCCCCCCCTTAAAACCAAAGGACATAAATTTGGTCCACCTGATACCATAGCTTCACTTTTGGGGTGGCTGGGAATATGTCCTAAGCTATTCAACTGGTCATTCAGTTGATAATTGGCATTTGCCTCGGGACCTAGTGAAGTCTATAGCCTTAAACCAAGAAAGAGCCCACTGATTCTCTCTCTTTCTCTCTCTCTCTCTCTCTCTCTCTCTCTCTCTCTCTCTCTCTCTCACCTTTCCTTTTCTCTCCTCTAAAAGCCCCATTTCCCTTCTTGTCCCTTCTCTCCCACTCAGGCTTTCACCTGTCAAAAAACTCAAATCCAAGCCAGACAGCTCAGCAGACTGAAAGGCCTGCTTGGGCAGGTGCAGGGACCGGGATTAGATCCCCAGCATGCTGTGCAGGCCCCATCCCGTGCAGTGCGCTGAGACATTGATTGAGACTAGGTGTGGTGTCTCAGCCCTTGGGAGGCTGAAAACAGAAGATCACGACAAGCCCAATCTGTGTAGTGAAACCCTGTAGACCCTGTACTAAATACATAAAAAGAAAAAAGAAAACTCAGATCCATTTTTTTCTCACACGAGTTATAAGGAAGAGGCAGGGAGCTGCAGGGTACAGGAGAATAAGAGAGCTGGGGACCACAGGAAGGTTCCTCACGCCTCTGGGAATAGTCCCTCATGTCTCCCGTGATGTAGGAGGGGGAGGGGAACTGTGCGGTCCCTGGGTTTCCTCAGTGGGTAAGAAAGGCCCATAGACTTGGCAAAAGGGCATCACTCTGCCCTTCTCAGCTATCTGTTGTGACCTCACTGGGTCCTTCCTCCACCTTATTTAGTAATGACACTCTTTATGTCTTATGATAGTTTTGGCCTCACGTATGTCTCCCTTGTTCTTTCTTCTCTTTCCTACTGTCAACTATACAGTGTAGGGATGAGTCAGTGAAGAGCTGCCAGAGCATCTGCCAGTCGTCACCAACCACGTTCAGCTTCACAGGCCCAAGGAAACATTTACGGACCCTACAGATTCCACGTGTGTGACTTAATGTCTAATAGGACCTTTCTGTTCCTACAGCCTTGTTCCTCTCAACACTTCATTCGACATTCTCATTCTTTCCAGGGAGGCAGCTACTGCTACCTTGCTGTCTCCCTCAAGTAACCACTCAGCCCCTTCTCCCAGTCACCTCTGCACTTTTCCAAGATGACTTTATCTCTGACTATTGTCAGTGAGTCACTTTCTCAGGGCCCTGGTGCTTAGCACTTCAGAGCACCAGGCCAGTTGCCCTTTCCACCATGTCTGTCCGCCATGTTTTTCCTAACTGATCTTATGGGCCCCAGGAAATCTCACCCTTACAGATAAGAGCTAAGGTCTCCACTTTCAGGGAACATATGGGCCTCTTCTCCATCCTGAGTCTGGTTAGATCACCTCCCCATTTCTTGTAAGAGAAATTCAGGTAACATAAAAGCATGTCTGATTGAAGATTTTTGCATCTATGTTCATAAGGGAGATTGGCCTGTAGTTCTGTTTTTTAGTTGCATCTTTCCCTGGTTTGGGTATCAATATAATACTTGCCTCCAGGAATGATTTTGGGATGATTGCTTCCTTTTCAATTTATACTAATAGTGTTTGGACAGGATATCATGTCTGCATCTTGTACTATGAATAACTACTATAAAGATAACAATATGCAATGTATTAATTATTGAAACCGTCCTACTAACCTGCTTTGAAACTGTCTCATTGCTATTTGTTTCTCAATAAAATTAAAATAAAATAAAAGTATGTGCCTGAGAGCCCGAGCATATAATCCGCACTAGGTAATCCAGGGTCTTTTAGAAAGAAGCTTCTATGCAAATATCAAGACCTCCACCCCTCTGGGTAGACAGCTCAGTGGAATAAGTGCTTGCCTGGCAAGTATAAGATCCTGAGTTTGATCCCTGGTACTGAAAAAAAAAAAAACCTACACCTCCAGAAAGAGCCACTAGGATAAAATCACTTTGGGGAAAAGGAGGTAGGAGATTAGGGCAGAGCAAATCAGCTAAACAATTGCAGTACAAAGAGATGACGCTTGATCACGGAGACCCAGGGTCCATGCACAGAGCACCAGACCTGTGCTGACTCTGACCTGTCCAACCCCTGCTTAGAGAGGTCATGGCAGGATGCCACCACAAGTGCCTGTTCTGCATGGGTAAGCAGTCTAGGCATTTCGTATGCAAAAGAGCTCTTCTGTTACTTCACTCAACTGGTGTGAGTGTGCCCACCAGTCCCTCACCCTCTCTAGAGTGTATTTCTTTTCCAACATAAATCAATGTAAATCCTTGAAGGGTTGGCCAAATAGCTCGGTGGATTAAAGCACCTGCAAGCAGGGGCAGGGGCAGAGGGTTTGATCCCCAGGCCTGCCATGCTGGCCCCACCCCAGGGACACACTGAGATGGCCATTGAGACTGAACATGGTGCTGAGCACCTGGAATCCCAGCTCTTGTGAGGTTATAAACATGCAGATCACTAGGAGGCCAATCTAGTAGTGAGACCCTAAACACCCTGTAGACCCTTCCTAAAATACAAAAAACAAAAGTAAATCCTTGATACCTTTTTTTTATTTTTTTTTATTTTTTTATTTTTTTAGCAGAACTGGGGATTGAACTCAGGCCCTTGTGCTTGCCAGGGAAGCACTTATTCCACTGAGCCATCTTCCTGGCCCCCTTAATTTATTTTTTATTTTATTGAAGTACAAATATCAATCAGACAATTTTAAGACACTTTAACAAGACAGATTTGATAAATTAATATATTTCAAACTGTTTTCATAATGTTTTGGTATTGTACAAGGTACATGCATGATATTATACTTACAGACATTATTATAGCAGATGTCTCTTATCAGTCCTTGATACCTTTTCCATGTGATTTGTCCAATTCTGTGTTCAGGGCACCAAGAATATGGAAAAAATTCTCTTCCAGACTCAAAAGTCTATGACAGACTAAACTCCCACAAGGGCACCCATGAACACATATACACCAAGCGAGGAGTGCAAACAAAACAGGAAATTTGAAAACAAACTAATAGAATATACTGATGGTAATGTCCCAGTTGTGATATAATACAGCTTTGAAATATATAATCGTTGGAGGAAACTAGATAATGGGTGTACAGGGGCCAGGGAGATGGATCAGTGGAATAAGCACTTCCTTGGCAAGCACAAAGGCCTGAATTCTATCCCCAGTTCTACAAACTAAATAAATAAATACATAAGGGATGTGCATATCTCTATCATGTCTTACAATCATGTGTGACTCTTCAATTATCTCAGAATTTTAACTAAAATAATATGTACTCTCAATAGAAAACATTTTAAAAATAAAGCAAATATGAAGAAAATTAAAATAATTCCTAATGTTTTAACTTAGAAATGAGTAACTGCTAAGACATTGAAGTAGGGGCCAGCCAAAGATACTGAGTTTGATTCCTGGTACTGCCAAAAAAAAAAAAAAAGACCTCTACCTTCACCCTCCATAAAGAACCACTGGGATGAAATCACTCTGGGGACAAGGAGGCAGGAGATTAGGGCAGAGCAAACCAGCTAAACAATTACAATAGGAAGAGATGACAAGAGATGATGCAGATTAAAGTCCTGCAAGCGTGGGGGGGGGGGTGTTTCAGTCCCTAAGCCTGCTGTGCTGGCTCTGCCCCCAGAGTGCACTGAGATAGCAATTGAAGTCGGGCATGGTGATGTGCGTTTGCAATCCCAGCTCTTGGAGGGCTGTATACAGGAGAATCACTAGGAGTGCGATCTAGTCATGAGACCCTGTAGAACCTGTACTAAATACATAATAAATAAATAAGTGTTCATTAACTGAGGTACAGTATTAATATACTGAAATTGCACTGCTTAAAAGCTGGGTTATTTCCACTTAAGAGACTGTGTACAGTTTTCCATATAACTCATCTCCTTTTCTTTTTAATTCATTTATTTATTACAGTGTCTCGCTACACATCAAGGATTCTTTTTTTGCAGGGGGGGTCAGCTCAGCCCGCCCTGGGGGGAGGGGCTGGCATGGCATGTGGTGCTGGGACTCGAACCGCGGTCCCTGAGAGGCGCTTTAGACCGCTGAGCTATCTTGCCAGCCCTCATCTCCTATTTTTAATGAATGCATTTTGTTCCTTTACATGAAATAAATTTTAGTAATGTATTTAATGTTTTATATTGATCTATTTTTGCCTATTGTAAGAAATTTCCAATAAGTATCTTTACAAAAACCATTACTCGGGGCCAGGGAGATGGCTCAGTAAAATAAGCGCTTCCCTGGCAAGCACAAGGGTCCGAGTTCAATCCCTGGTTCCGCCACAAAAAAAAAAATTCAAAAACCGTTACTCACATTCCCAATTACTTCCCTCGGATGGACATTAAGCAGCAGCGCTACTATTCAAAAGGCAAAAACATTTTTCAGACTGCTGCTACTCAGCACTAAAATGCTCTGAAGAAAGGTCAAAACACACACTAGGGCTGGGGACAGAACTCAGTAGAGCAAGCGCTTGCCTGGTAAGTGCAGGGTCCTGAGTTCAATCCCCAGTATCACAAAAGAAAGTTAAAAAAAACCCACACATTAGTTTGACAGTAATAAAAAGTATCCATGCCTCAAGCCATTACAAATACTGGAGATTATAGTATTTTAAAAGTTGCAATTTGCTTAAGAGACTTACAGTATTTTGTTTTTAAGCTTGTACTCCTCTAACACTAACTGAAAAAAAAAATGTTTTTGTTTCATTGCCCATGAAGGTTCTTAGGGGTGAAGATGTAGCTCAGTGGTGGAGGGACTGATTAAACTATGAGCCCCTAGGTTTGATTCCCAGGATGCAACAGCAACAGAAACAAAACAACTCTTCTTTTGGAAATTGGCCTTCCATGTTTTTTATCCACTTTTCAGTTTCAGTGTGTAACATATTTTTTGGCTTACTAAATAGGCTTTACGAAGTAATGCTCTTAACCTCAGTATATAACATTTCCAGTTTATTATTTTATTTATTTATCTGTTTGTTTGTATCTTAGGGAAGGGTCTACAAGGTGTTCAGGGTCTCACTACTAGATCAGACTCGTAGTGATCTGCCTGTTTACAGCCTCCCAAGAGCTAGGATTACAGGCACACACACCACCATGCTCAGTTTCTATTGCCATTCTCAGCATGCCCCAGGGTGCAGGGCCAGCACAGCAGGCCCAGGGATCGAAACCCAGGCCCCTGCACCTGCTTGCAGGCACTTTAATCTGCTGAGTTATTTGGCTGGCCCTCTATTTTTTTAATTTATTTATTTATTTATTTTTAATTCTTTAATTTTTTTTTTGTCTTTTTGAGACAGGGTCTCATTATGCGGTTCAGGCTGGCCTTAAGCTCACTTTGTATTTCAGGTTGGTCTCAAACTCACAACAATCATCCTGCCTCAGCCTCCCGAGTGCTGGGATTACAGGCATGCACCACCATGCCCAGCTTCTGTTTTATTTATTTTAATGGACAGAAGGTTCACACTTTTATGTGCTCAAGTCTGTCAAGCCATTTGTTTGTAGCTCTTGCAATTGGTTTTGGTGTAAATTATAAAAAGCATATTTGACAACTTTTCCTAATTGCTCACCATTTGTTTAGCTCCTCTTTTAACTATGCCAACTTTTCTTTCCAAATTTTAAATGTTGGTCTTGTTAGATGCTCAATTCCTGTGCATTAGAGCATTGCTTTTATTCATTTCTTTCTGTTCCAGTGTTCCACTTATTGTTGCAAAGATCTCATTTCATTTCGTGGTACTGACTGGTTGGATCATATATCATAATGCACAGAGACATAAGCTTGTATTGTATTACTGTTCCTCTAGATATTCCTTAGTCTTCTTGCTCATATACCTGACAGGCTTGTTTTTTCTAACTTGAGTACCCAAGCTAAAGTGTACATAGATCTGGCCTATGTTTCCATTTCACCAACTGCTAAATATAACAGGGACTAGCTACAGTGAGCTATCACTGAGCCTGGCACTGTTCCAGGTGTTCTATGTGCATTCACTCTAATGCCAGCAGCAGTGCCATAAGCTGGATGCCTTCACAGTGCAGGCTTTTTAGAAGAAGGAAAGGAAACCCAGGGGAGAGATAAATCTGTCCAAGGCCATGCCTTCACCAGTGCATGCCATGTATTCAATAACCCCAGGTCATCTTACTCTAGAGCTTACCATTTCCCCAACACTATGGCAAGGGTTTATGGTATTCTGTGAGACTACTTTTGCAGGGGCCAGGGAGATAGCTCAGTAGAATAAGTGTTTGCCTTGCAAGTGCAAAGACCTGAGTTCAATCCCCAGTTCTGCCAAAAAAAAAAGAGAGAGAGACTATTTTTGCTTTAGTAAGTACTAAATGTGATAAGCCTTTGAGATACTACAACAGTTAGGTGTGTGCACACACCTTCTATAACAATGTACCGTTCCCCTCCAAAGTGCCTATCTTAATTCATTTGGCAATGCTACAGTGAAACTTCCAAGGCAAGCTACTTTCTAAAGTAAACATTCAGACCCCAAGGCTTAGAAGCCAGTGTTAAGAGACTGCATCTGGCTATGGCCTTTCTTGCCAAGACCTCAGATTATTCAGGGAATCCTGTGGCACACAGCAAGGAGTACCTGTATGTATGTGCCAGGGTTCCCCGCCTCTCCTTATAAAGCCACCGTTATTTAAGCACAGAAGATTCTCCCTTGTGACCTGCTCCAATTCTGGTGTTCTCCCAAAGGCCACCTCTACACACTATTGCTTAATGTCCACCCTTTCGGTATTTTAAACTGGGGTTAAATATAACACATGAACTTTTAGGGGACTTACTCAAGTCATATTCAAACCACTGATATGAATGGAATTTAGTTCAAACTATAAAATAGGACAAGAGTGTTGAATCCTAATAAAGGAGAACAAAGGGAGGTAGTGAACTATTTCCAGAAGAGCCCAGGACTAGGCAACAGAGAAACTGGTTTGATTGTTGTTGTGGTTTGAGTCTAGATGTCTTCCTAAAGCATTATGCAGTCACGGGGTGGCTTCTAGAGTTTGTGATGGATTCATGGTCTAATGCTGGGATTATGGGTCTGAGTGTTCCGTCTGCCCTGTGGCTGGTAGGCTGCATGCACTATAAGGAAGGAGCGAGGCTCGGTCCTTGTGGCTTTTCCCTTTCGCTGTTACTGTTTTTGCTGTTTTCTACCATCATGAGCTACTGCCCTCTGCCATGTGCCACTTCCCTTGGAGCCAGCCTAGTGCAGACTGAAACCTCCACAAACTGTGAGCGAAATAAACCTTTCCTCCTTAATTCTCAATGTTGGGTATTTTGTCCCAGCAATGAGAGAAAAGTGACCAAGACAATTGTTGACTGGCTTTGTCCAGCTCAAACTATCTTCCCAATTGGTCCATATCCCTGGATAAAACTCCACAGTTGCATATACATTTCTTCAGCTTAACTCTCCAACCTGTGACTAGGCCTACTGTCAGAGTGCTAATCATCTATAGCATTGTGTGATTTTAATTGCTCCTAACCAGGAAACTAGCCCTACCATGACACTTCTTAGAGGTGAAGGAGGAGAGGGGAAGAGAGGGATGTGATTCTGCTGCTTGGGGAGAGGAGGTTGTGAGAGGGAAATGTGCATGATGGGAGATCACACAGACAAGAGTGGCAGGCCAGAGATGGGCCCAGGCACTCAGGTCACAGAGGTGTGCAAGAGAAGCCTGAGAGGAAAGGGGTGACAGAAGTTTCCCCAGGGCTGGTGCTTGGTGCAGCTGCACTCTAGGAGCCTTTCCTCGGGGGTCTAGCAAGCAAGGAAAGGATGTAAACTGTATCCAGCCTTTGACGTTCACCAAAGTCTCTGAAATCCTCTGGAAACACGTGTAAGAGAGACCCTTAGGGTCAGCCAAATAGCTTAGCAGATTAAAGCACCTGCAAGCAGGCACAGGGGGCCAAGGGTTCGATCCCTGGGCCTGCCATGCCAGTCTCGCCCCCAGGGAACATTGAGACTGGGTGTGGTGGTACATGCCTATAATCCTAGCACTTGGGAGGCTGTAAACAGGCAGATCACTACAGTCCAATCTAGTAGTGAGACCCAGAACACCCTGTAGAGCTTCTCCTAAAATACAAAAGAAAAAAAAAAATAAATAAATAACGAGAGAGAGAGACAGACAGACAGAGAGAGAGACAGAGAGAGAGAGACCCTTGTCTATGGACACGCAAGCATGACACACACAGCACCATGAAAGGAGACAGCTTCTTAGATTTTCCTCAAATCTCCAGGCTTGTGAACTTCTTATCACAGTTCTGAGAACATCATGTCCCCACCAACTCTTCGATGTGTCACTGCCACGTAATGCTGACCCTGAATTCCCATAGAGCAGGAAAGGGGGAAGTGTCGGCCACCTTTTATGTGAGCGCATTACCTTCTTTGGAGATTGCTACTTGCATACACAAGAACTTTTCCTTCTGTTTTCTGGGGGTGTGAGTGGGTTACTTCAGTGATTTTATGGAGGAAGGAAACAATGAATACTTATTGCAAAAATCAATGACATAGAAAAGAAATGTGAAACCTACTGGGTCTCTGTCAGATTTTTTAAAAATGGGAACCCATAGTTTCGCTACAGACACTGAACAGCGTGAACACCTCCACGCGTCAGTGAGACGCTCCCTCTTCTCCACTAATGGCTCCATCATATTCTGCTACATTTGCGGTCCCATAATTTATTCAAGAAACCTACTTCATTAGGTAATTATTTTATTATATATTATTCTCCTACTAATTGTTGGCAAATATTAATTTAGTTCCAATGAGATAATGGCAAATGTGTCCCGTTTTCCTGCAAATTTTCATAGTTCTACTGCTTGTTTACATTCTTTGCTACATTTTTTTTTTTTTTGATGGGGTCTAATTTGTTTCAAAAACCTGTTAAATTTTATTATCAATCCTTGTTCCATTTCACAGTTAGTTGAGCAGAGAGGAAAAGGGAAGTCAAAGAGGCTTCAATTTGGGACATCTTCATTCTCTTGATCTTAATGAAGTCTTTTGCAGCGTATCGGATATAAGCCTATTAGAATGTGAGGATTCTGTGTTAAGAACAAGAGACTCCAAGTCTCAATGGAGTGAAGTTTTACGTTCTCTACGTTCACTGTCATTTCATGAAATCATGATGATTCTTCTGGTAAAAAGTTGCCAGAAGAAACTTTTGAAGCTTGATTTTAGGCTTGATTATCTCGGGTCACGTGATTTCTGATCACTTTGCTATCCTTCAGAGCCTGGGTGGGAGCTCAACTCTGGCTGCTTATTAGAATCACCTGGGAAGGAGCCGCTGGGACCAGTGTCTGCCCTCTGTACTGGACACTGTGTGCAAAGATCAAAGTATTGAACGCAGGCTCTTCCGGGGACCTCTTAACTGCGTTTTCTTCCTCAACACATACACATTTAAATTCCACCATACCTAATAAATGAGAAGCGGAGATTATGTGAAGCCCAAAACACACCACTTGGGTAGAACCAGGGCAGCGCGGTTACCACCGCTCACAGGGTGCAGAGCAGATTAGGGTGTAGTACGCGGAGCCCATGGGAGGCGGGCTGAGAAGAACGGAGTGAGAATCAGGCCATGGAGCCTACAGGAAGACAAAAACTGAAGGAAGGAGGAAAGGATGCAAGGGAGGAGGAAGTGAATGGTGCAACAGACAAAGGCAAGAAGGTAACAAGGGAGGGAGGAAAAAGAGAGACAGACAATGTGCTGAGGCAGGGGAAAGGGTCTTCAGAATCTCCTGAACTATAATTATGACCAATCGTGACGGGGTTGGTGTGTGGTTGCTGAAGAAAATCACAAATTTAACCAGTATTAGCCTATCAGGGATCAAATCTCCTTTCTTCCCCCGACCTTGTAATTACATCCTGTAGAACCCACAGAATTCCTGCAGGACGCTCTCCTACACCTCCTGCGGCCTATCTGTCCGCCTCCCAATCTGCCCATCTTCTGGCCCACCGCACTCTTATTCCTTCCTTCTTGCTTTTTCCCCGCCATTCCTTTCCCCATTTCAGTTGCTGACAAGAACCACTGGTGAGTGAGACTGCCATCACTTCTTCTCCCTCCAAATGCTTTCTCCTTTACGTTTAAACTGTCTCAAGCCCTTCCCACTCTAAATCATTTCCTTCTCCAACTGTTTTAGCTAAAATTTCCTTAGCATCCCCTCACTCTAACACTGTGTATGTGTCTGTGTGTGTGAAGGCGGCCCAGGCACCACCACTCACAGGCTGTGTAAACCCAGGGAAAAGGAACACCAAAAAGGGTCTGAAAATTGAAAGTCAGAGTGACATTTCTCATGTCCTTATAAAAACAAACATTCATACTTTCCCACACATTTAGAAGATATAAACTTTAGATTTTGTTTCCATTTTTCCCACAGACAGGAACCCTCTGACTCGCAGTAGAAGCCCGGACTAAGGACACGTTCTCACCTCTAGCTGCTCACCAGAATCATTGGGCAGTGACAGAACAGCCCCAGGTCTAGGCTGCATCCCCATTCCATTAAAGCAGAACTTTTGGGATGGAACCTACTCCTGGTACTTTAAACAGCTCCACAGCAGTTCGGTGTGCAGGGAAGCTCCAGAGGACACTAGCCTGTCCATTAACCAGCTGAAATTCACCACCTCCAACTCACTGTCGTCCTAATGGAGTGGAAGCCAAGCTGGCCCCTCCCAAGAGCCTGCCAACAGCAGTGTAGCAGAGCTGTACCATGGCCAAGGCTAAGCATCTTTCTCAACCCCAGGGAAGACACCTCACCAATACAAATCCTAATTCTCTTACACAACTAGAGTTCAGCACCTGTGCTGGGAATGGCTGGCTTCTTGGTAAAGTGGGAAAAAAGCAAGCATCTTAGATGTTGTGTGGATGGCTTGCACTGTTGGGATTCTCCACTCTGCCTGTGTGATCTTCTGTTACAAATTGTGTGTGTGTGTGTGTGTGTGTGTGTGTTTCCATGCTTTCTTTTCAAAATGACTCTTTTTTTTTTTTTTTTTTTTTGCGGAACCGGGGATTGAACTCAGACCCTTGCGCTTGCCAGGGAAATGCTCACTCTACTGAGCCATCGCCATCTCCCCGGCTCCATACTTTCTTTTCAGAGCACTTGTTGCTGAATTTATAAGAAAAGAAGGAAGAGGTAGGGCCCGGAAGATGGCTCAATGGAATAAGCATTTGGCTGGCAAGTGCCAGGTCCTGAGTTTGATCCCTCGTACCACCAAAAAAAAAAAAAAAAAAAAAAAAAGGAAGAGGTAGTGGTGAGCTGCCAGTCCTGCCCATTTCTACTTGTCTT
Source organism: Ctenomys sociabilis (assembly GCA_004027165.1). Lineage (NCBI taxonomy): Eukaryota > Metazoa > Chordata > Mammalia > Rodentia > Ctenomyidae > Ctenomys > Ctenomys sociabilis. Next base: position 46,903 of record PVKA01011453.1, read on the forward strand.
CATTTTGCTAGGGCATCATGTCATTTATTTGTTGAGTGCTTTACAGATATTACCTTGTGGCTGGGGAGATAGCTCAGCAGCATAAGCACCTGCCTGGCAAGCACAAGATCTCCAGTTCAATTCCTGGTACTGCATGCTGTGCCAGCCCTGGAACCAGGCATCATGGCACACACCTCTAATCCCAGCCCTAGGAGGCTGAGACAGGAGGATCGCTATGAATCTAAACTGCATAGCGAGACCCTATATCAAAAAAAAAAAAAAAAAAAGATATTACTTTGCTCAGTTTCAACAACTTCATGAAGTAGGTACTATTTCCCCTATTATATGGAGGAAACTGAGGAACATAGAGATTAAACTTGCCACTGGTAAACCAATAAAACATGATATTCCGTTTGACTTCAAAGTTCAGACTCTGAGCCACATTTCAGCGCCTTTTAGAGATTTCTTTTGTGACAAACTATATGCTTTTTATCCATGGTTAAGTACCATATTAGTAAAATATGCTTTCTGCCTTAAGAAATTCCCTAAATTATCTTTATTCATTAGACCCACCAGCACATACTGTGGTGCTGCATGAATGTACAATGGTCTATAACAAGGACATGCCCAGATTGGATATGTGCATATCCATGAATGTGCTAGCGCTGCTGGAGAAAGATACAATGTGAAGGAAGAAAGGTTTATTTTGGTTCATGGTATCAGAAGTTTCGGTACAGGGTCAGTTTGTTCAGCCACTGAGGAGTGGAGGTGAGGCAGAACCCACAACAGCAGGGTGTGGGAAAGCAAAGCTGCTCAGCCCACTGCCAGCAGGGAGCAGAGAACACCGAGGGAGCCAGAAGAGAAGGCCTGGCACCAGCAAGGGCCCGCCAGGGCATACCCCCTGACCCATTCCCTTCAACTGTGCCCTGCCTCCTAAACTCCAAATACCTCCCAATGATGTCTTGCCAGTGGATGAATCCACTGAAGGTTTCAAGCATCATGATCTGAAGGCCTTCTGAAAGCACTGCCTGGGCCTGAATGAGACTCTGGGGGAACATTCCAGGTCAGTGATGCATGTAAATAGCTTACACTGTCATCCCTATTAGATTAAGTTCCTGGTGGGGAAGAAATACATAGTAGCCTAGATCACTAAATTATTCTGTCGTTATTATTTGAAAATAAATAAACTGTATTTCAGTATCTTTCCCTAAAATGAAAAACCTTAAGTCTAATCTAAATCCCAGGGAAAGGAATTCCAAAACCATATCAAAAATTAAGGAATGTGCTATTTCTCATGTCCTTCTAAAAACAAACATTCATACATTTCCATATGTTTGGAAAATATAAGTTTCAGATGTTTTTTCTATTTTAAGTTTATTTCTCAATGTTGACATGCCAATTACTCTTCTTTCATTGCAAGGACAAAATACCAGACACCACCAAGTGGAAGGAAAGAGTTTTATTTGGCCCGCAGTCTATTGAGGTTTCAGGCCATAGCTAGCTGGCTCAAAGGTAGGGTGGGATGGCAGAGGGGCATCGCAGAGGAGAAACTATTCATGGCAGGCAGAAGGCAGCAAAGCAGTGAAGCAGTAAAGAAGCATCCAAGGGGCTGGCAAGATAGCTCAGCGGTCTAAAGCGCCTCTCAGGGACCGCGGTTTGAGCCCCAGCACCATGCCAGCCCCTCCTCCCAGGGCGAGCTGAGCTGACCACCCTCCCCCCCACAAAAAAAGAATCCGTGATGTATAGCGAGACACTGTAATAAATAAATGAATTTTGAAAAAAAAAAAAAAAGAAGCATCCAAGGACGAAGGCAGCCCTCTTTCTTTCCCTCGTATTATATCCCGGCTATGTGCCTTTAGGGCAGGTAACACCACCACTCAGGGGGGCCTTTCCCATATCCATTCCGAGGATTATCCCCAGTCAACCCATGGGCTAACTTAACAATCTCACACCCTTAGTCCCAACAACGCATGCTTAACCCCTACATCACACACTCGAGGTCCATCCACCTCTGATAAAAGAGGAAACAAATACAGCTACATACTTCCCTAGGAATGGGCATCAGGTATTAATATTCTAAATAGATATCAATTACCTTAAAAGAGCCCAAATGAGTCAATAACACAACTGCCAACAGGAAAAAAACCCTATCCCACAGGTATTTGTGCCCCCTTGCTACTTGACTCACTTCCTCATCTGGTACTGAATTTAATCAATTTTACCTGAGCAATGGTGCTTGCAGTCTCATTGGTTGACCATAGTTTTGTCCCATTTCATGCCCATCTAAGCCGATTCCCATGTTTTGAAGAAGCTGGAGCAGTGTTAGTTGTGGCTATATACCTATAGCTGTCATTGGGCTGAGAATCCTCCATGTCCTTGGATGAGATGACTTCCCAGGGACAACCCACTCTGGATCTAGATGCTCTTCAGAGAAAGGTATTGTCAATGTCACAGCAGATGGCCACTTTTGCTGCCCAGATTAAAGACTGGGATAAGTTTGCTGATGCTATACAGCAGTTAAATCCATTTACATATCAAGGCTCACTTTTGGTTTTATATTGGAATTGGAATACTCATTCTCTTGTTTATAATCCTTCTCATTCAAGTGTGTCATGGAGGATTCTCAGCCCAACAACAGCTATAGGTATATAGCCACAACTAACACTGCTCCAGCTTCTTCAAAACAGAGAAGGGGAAACTGTGGAGAACCACCTGAGCAGCTGTTCTTGAAAGAAGAGTGATTGTCTCCATTTTGGCTGAGCACAAGATTCCCAAAACATTAGATACTATCTCAATAGCATAATGCAAATTATTTTCTCTGTATATGGCAGAGGTAAACATAGGCCACCCACCTAGCTCAGCTCACAGTACTCACCTATTTCCCACAATCCTCAGTTATTCCTCCTCAAGCCATTTCTTCTCCACTGAATAAAACCCAGATGCCACCCTGGGTCAGCCTCTTTGTTCCAGAAAGCCATCGTCATGACTTGCCTTAGGGTCCCTTGGCTCCCCAATAATTATAAATGTATTTTAGTGTCTTTACTTTTTCCAAGGGTTGCACTTGATGGAATTCCAATGACCTATCTTTGGGATTACAACTATTGACTTGTCGGGCTGAGACGCAAACCTGGAAGGGACTCCTACATCAGTGGACTTATGCCACAATCACCCACCCTTATTCTCAGCACCCCTAATCCCAGCATTGCACCACCCATTAATCACACATTCTAGAAAAAGTCCTATGAGTACATGAGGCTTTGAGGGGTGAGGTATCTGGACATAAGCCATAGCAAACATTTCCATTAAAAGTGAAGCATGAAAAGCTGGGGAGATAGCTCAGTGAATAAGCACTTGCTTGGCAAGCGCAAGGTCCTGAGTTCAATCCCTGGTACCACCAAAAAAAAAGTGAAGCATGGTTTTAGAAATGTTATTTTCCTACTTTGGGATGTTTCAGATTCAAATATAGAGGACCAGCAAGATACCACAAAAGACTAAGTGCCTGCTTAGGCAAGCACAGGAACCAGTATTCAATCCCTAGCACGACATGCTATGCTGTCCCTGAACCTGGGAGCACTGAGCCAGCCACCGAGACCAGAGGTGGCACACACCTGTAATTCCAGCACAGTGCAGGCTGGAAGCAGGAGGATCACTATGAGTCCGATCTCCACAGTGAGAACCTGCATCTAATACATAAAAATAAATAAGTAAAAAATATATTGTAGAGTGTGGTTGTGAGAGGACTACTTTTTGTAATGATTTACAAGAAATGTTGATGTTGGTGCTACCTTCTTGTGAAAGCTGCAAAATATAAAAAGCAGGCCAACAGAGAGCAACTTTCAGCAAAGCTGAGTTATAAATTTTCATCATTAAAAATAGTGAGAGGGGCCAGGTAGATGGCTCAGTGGAATAAGCTCTTCCCTGGCAAGCATAAGATCCTGAATTCAATCCCTGGTACTGCCAAAGAAAAAAAAAATTGTGAGAAAATGGGGCTGCTGAGATAGCTCATCAGACTAAGTGCCTGCTTAGGCAAGCACAAGGACTGGGGTTCAATCCTCGGCACAACATGCCATGCTGACCCACCCCCAGGCATGCTGAGCTGGTGACGAAGTCTGAGCGTGATAGCGTGCCTGCAATCCCAGCACTAGGGAGGCTGAAAATAGGAGGATCACTATGAGTCTGAGCTGCATAGGGAGACACTCTACCAAGTACATCAAGAAAAGAAAAAGTGAGAAATGTGGGGCTGATTTTCCCTCATGTCTCCATTAGGCCCAGATTACATATTTTATTAGACTGAAGGAAAAAGAAGTAAAAAGTCCTATATTTTCAATAGCTAAAGTAAGAGAACAAAGGGAACATGGGTCAGAGTTGATTATTTGTTCAAACTATAGGAACACATTTTCACATGGGACTTATTTTTTGCTTTGTTTGTTAGAAAAACATTTTTACCAAAATGAAAAACCTAAGGACTTTTGAGATCCAGGTGCAAAGGTAAATGTGGAGCTTACATACAATCCCAGGACTCTGGGGACAGAATTAAGAGATTGTAAGTTTGAATTCAGCCTAGAAAACCTGGAGACCTGTCTCAGTTACTTGTCACTTGTTGCCAGGACAAAATAACCAACACCAAAATGAAGGAAGGAAACGTTCATTTAGCTCACAGTTAGCAGAGGTTTCAGTCCATATTCTGTTGGCTCCCAGGCACAGTGGCACATGTCAGAGGGCAGCAGTTGAGGCAGTAAAAAACAGCAAAGAGCAGGCAACCCTCTCAGGCCCCCCTTCTGTCGCTCTCTGACAGAAGCTTTTCTATACAATAAAGTTTTTTCTTCAAAAAAAAAAGAAAACAGCAAAGAGAGAAGGCAAGGGCAAAGGGAAGGGCAGCAGCTGTGGCTTCCAGCCAGCCTCTCTCCCTTACATTATGAGACCCCCCCGGGGGGCTGCTGGTGTAGAATTCACCATGCCCTCCTCTTCCACAGGGTGAGGATAGTTACAAACTAAGAATCCTGACTTTCTGCTGAGTATCTTAATTAAACTTCTAAACTTCTCAAGTTGACACAATGAACCAACCAGTACATGACCTAAGGAGATCCTGTCTCAGAATAAAAGACAGTTGAGTTGAGGGCTGGGGATATATATAGCTCAGGGCAAAGCCTTAGATTTAATCCTAGTATAAAAGAGATTATTGGGTATTGTGGCTCCATATTTGCTTCTCCTCCAAGCCAGTGCTATTAACAACAGCGTTTAATAATCCTTCTGTAATAATCCTTCTGAACTCACAAGGAACTATTATAGCCTTTTTAGCTTTAATGCTCTATAAAAGTTCACAAAACACAGTAAATTTCACTATGATGATAGAATTTCAAGTTATGTATCAGTTTAGGGCGATTTCCATAATGCAACCTAGGATATAAAGCTGAATGCGTCATCATCCAGGTGAAGACAGGCAATTACAACTGTGCCAAACTGATAGTTACTTTCTATTTTTAAACTTGCAATGAAATTATTAATATGTCTGTATACGTTAGTTCTCAAGTAACTATATTACTGAGGGTTCTCTAGAGAAATAGATAAAAAATATACATACAATGATGCAAATGATATCAGGGAATGAAACTCAACCGGAAAGATACCTGTACAAGTTGATGTTCTCTAAAACTGAAGAATGAATTTTAGGAACAAACAGAGGTTAACAGCAGAATACATTAGGGCTGGTCAGATAGCTCAGGGGCCTAAAGTGCCTGCTTAGGCAGGTGCAGAGAATACAGGTGAATTCCCTGGCCTGCAGTGCTGGCCCACCCCACCGAGATGGCAGCGCTCCCCTATAATCCCAGCATTTGGGAGGCTGACAAAAAAAGGATCACTTCAAGTCTGATCTGTGTAGTGAGACCCTAGAGACCCTGTATTAAAAATAAAAAATAAAAAATAAGAAAAAATAAAAATAAATAAATTATATATATATATATATATATATATATATATATATATATATATATATATATATTTATGGAGGGTCAGCCAAATAGCTCAGCAGATTAAAGCACCTGCAAGCAGACACAGGGGCTTGGAGTTCAATCAATCCTTGGTCCTGCCATGCTGGCCACACCCCAGGGTGCACTGAGATGGCAATTGAGACTGGGCATGGTGGTATGAGCTTGTAATCCAAGCTCTTGAGAGGCTGTAAACAGGAGAATCACTAGGAATCTGATCTAGTAGTGAGACCCTGAACACTCTGTAGACCTTTCCGTAAAAATACAAAAAAAAAAAAAAAGATGGGGCCAGGGAGATGGCTCAGTGGAATAAGCACTTCCTTGACAAGCGCAAGGGCATGAGTTCAATCACTGGTTCCACAAAAAAAAAAAAAAATTATGGGAAGAAAGAAAGCTTCTATCCCAAAAAGAGACAGAAGGAAGACCCAAGTGCGTTGCCCTGGGAACCAGGGACATGTGGTGAGGCAGTCCAAGGTGCAAAGCATAGGAACTCATCTAGATGGGCCAGAGGTGGGACAAACTATGGTCAACCAATAAGATTACAAGTATCATTGCTCAGGTAAAATGGATTAATTTTACCAATGAGGATTTGAGTCAAGTAGCAAGCAAGCAGACACCAACATAGGACAAGGTCTCTTCTTGTTGGCGGTTAGGTTAGTAACTCTCTTGGGCTCTTTCAAGGCGATTGATACCTATTTAGAATATCAATCCCTTATGCCCAATCCTAGGGAAGTATGTGTTTGTTTACTCTTTTGTCCAGCTCACAGCTGGAATGTCTGTCTCTTCCAAAGTTGCAAAGTCATCTTGTCTTCCATATTGTCTCCTTGAGAGCCTGGCTCTCTGACTGCCTATAATATTTCTAAGTTAGCTGCCTACAGTGCAAGGAGATTTGTGGCCACACTTACAAAATCAGAATCTAGAGAGTCCACAGTGGCTGTCCAGGGGTCATAGGTGGGAGAGTCCGCACCAGCCATGTGTGCCCTGGACAGGAGCTGCATAGCCCAAGAAGGCAGAAGCTGCAGAACAAGAAGGATGAAAGATGCAGCCAGGTTGAAGATCTGGACACCCACTCAAGAATCACTGGTGCAAGTCTCTAGTGGCAAGCTGAAGAAGTGGGAAGCTGAGGGCCACTGGCTGGAGGTGCGGGTAGCAATTACAGCAATGCAAATTAAAGCAGCACTGAGATTCCAGAAGAATGGCCACCATCATGACATCAAATAACAACACATGCTGTCAAGGCTATAGGGAGAAAGGAACCCATCTACACTGGTGGGAATCTAAGCCAGTACACTAGACTATGGAAATCAATATGAAGATTCCTCAAAAAACTAAAACTGGAAATTCCATCTGATCACACCCTTCCTTGCTGCTGGGAAAAATGCCCTACAAACAAAGTGAAAGGGGATTTTCATAGTTGGCAGCTCCAAGGCAGGGTGGCACGGCAAAACATCATTGCAGAGGAGAGACAGTCTAAGGCAAAGCAGGACAGGGGAAAGGCAGCGAGCCACAAAGCACCAAGCAAGAGCAGTCGCCCTCTTTTGGAGCCTAAATCCCATTCAGGCTATCTGTCCTTGGGGCAAGTAGTACTCACCCCCAGGGTGAAGTATCGAACACTTAATCCCAGTGTTGCAGGGAGCTGAATTAGATAGAAATATTATAGGCAGTCAGACGGGGCCAGGCCCTCAAGGAGACAATATGGAAGACAAGGTGACTTTGCAACTTTGGAAAAGACAGACCCACCCCACTGTGGGCCAGACCTCAAGACAAAAGAGGAAACAAATGCAGCTACATACTTCCCTAAGGATGGGCATCAGGGACTGATATTCTAAACAGATATAAGTTATAAGTATAAGGGTATAAATTGTAAGTATAAGGGCTCTTCAAAGAGCCCTGAAGAGTCACTAATCCAACCCCAACAGGAAGAGAAATTGTTCTATATTTTTGCCTGCTTGCTACCTGACTCACTTCCTCATTGGTCCTGTATTTAATCAATTTTACCTGAGCAATGATGCTTGTAATCTCATTGGTTGACCATAGTTTTGTCCCACCTCATGCCCACCAAAGCAAGTTCCCATGTTCTCCACCACCTTAGACCCACCTCACCACATGGTTTTCCTCTATAAAAGTCCCTGAAAGAGATAGTTTCCCAAGGACCACCTACTCAGGGACCCCCTTCTGTCCCTCTCAGACAGAAGCTTTCTTTTCCCCAGTAAATATATTCTGCTCTTAACTTTCGTTTGTTCCTAAAATTCATTCTTCAGTTTTAGAGAATGCGAACTCTTCCCAGGTTATCTTCCAGGTCGGGAGTTTCATTTTTCCCCTATATCATTTGGAGGTCATCCACCAAGATCATTTTTCCCCTATATTACTGTTGTAGGCAGCAGAGTTAGATAGAAATATTCTAGGCAGTCAGACAGGCCCTCGAGGAAATGAGATGGCAGGTAAGGTGACTTTGCAACTTAGAAGGGACAGACACTCCCTATGGGCCACACCTCAAGACCAAGACAAAAAGAGGAAACATAGCTACACACTTCCCTAGGGATGGGCATCAGGGATTGATGTTCTAAATAGGTATCAATCACCTTGAATGAGCCCTATTGAGTCACTAGCCCAACCCCCAACAGGAAGAGACCCTGTCCCATTTTCATGCCCATTTGCTACGTGGTTTCCCTGTTTATTACTGAACTTAATCAATTTTACCTGAGCAATGGTGCTTATAATCCTATTGGTTGGCCATATTTTCGTCCCACCTCTTGTCCACCTAAGTGAGTTCCCATGTCTTCTCCACCACCATAGACCCACCTCACTACATGGTTTTCCTCTATAAAAGTCCCTGGAAGAGACACCTTCTTGGGGAACTATCCACTCGGGACCCCCCTCCTGTCCCTCTCTCAGAAAGGAACTTTCTTTCCCTCAATAAATCTATTCTGCTCATAACCTCCATTTGTTCCTAAAATTCATTCTTCGGTTTTAGAGAACACGAACTCGTACAGGTCAGGTCCAGACATCGTTTTTCCCTATGTCATTTGGACGTTCCCTATATTGTTTGGCAGTCACCCACCCGAGATCAGTTTTTCTCCCTGTATCATTTTGGAGGTTCCACCAAGATCATTGGACAGAGGTATGAGTTTGCTTTTCTTTCATAAATTCTGAATTGGGACTTGCTTAGATAACAAACCTCTGTTTCAAATGTTTATATGTCTTTGCCCATTGCTCATGGTTGTTCATGTTTTGCCTTACATAGTTTTGTTTCATATGGTTGGTCAAAATGTTGTTGGTAAATCTTAAGTTAAAACATGGAAATGTTATAAGGTTATGATATTTCTTTAATGGGACATTTTATGACTGTTGTGTACTTGCATGTGTTGCATTTGAACTAGATGCTAAATATACTAGTATTCCTTGCTTGAATTTATACAATAGCCCTGGAGGGAGTGATGTTAGTAAGACTCCTAGTAGATTTCATGTAAATGGTAAAAAGGACCTTTAAATATAGCTCTGACTTAGAAATTTACATGCTTATATATGAAAAATGGGAATCCTTTTGCCAGTTAAATGACATTAGGCTGGCAACCGTTCTTAAAAACTTGAAGGACAGGTTTCACTGGGATAGACTGGTTCTGATCCCCCTCTACATGCTAGAAGGAATATCAGGACTGATCTGTTTCAGTTTCCTTTCTTTGACTTTATTCTTAATTTTCCCACCTCTTTGTACTTTCCTTTTTAGAGGCATGTAAAGTTAGGGAAACTCTGATAGTTCCAACTAAGTGAAGCCCTTAGAAAATGAGCATTTGTTAACGCTGAAGACAGGGAAGTCATTTTAGAAAAAAGACACATACCCCGCCTCTGGGTCAGATGAGACAAAGAGGACTATGCCCATCCAGGAGAACACACATAAAAGCCATGTTCTGGATTAGTGTTCTGGGCATATCTCCTTCAGGAGGCTAAACCTGAGACACAGTGGAGAGAATTGACTTCTGGGTGACACCAGAAGGAGCTATCTCCAAAAGCAGCACACTTATGGGACCAAAACACATTTAGTGTGAGGGAGGATTCAAACTTTTCTCCTAGGTCTAATTTTTTAGGTGTGTAATAGATAAGTTATGAGCTTTAATGCCTTTATTGTAAAATGCTAGGTAATCTTGTTCAGGCTTTTAACTATCTCTTACAGAATCTGGACAAACAGTGGTTACTCTGCCAACTAATAAGTGCTCTTAGAGCAGCTACCCTTGGAAGCAGAGGACAGGTTTCCCCACCTGTTCTTTGGTGAATCCCCATTGAAGCCTATGGCTGATGGAATGTTGACCAGAGAAACTGTTGGATTCCTTTCTGGAGACATCTCTGGTTGTGTGGACCAAAAGAAATCAAGAATACCTGAGGGGTTATGGCCATACCCGAAGGTTCCTTGGTGGAAAACTGGCTCCTGACCACTGAAAGATCTCCACTTACCTATTGTACTTTTTCTCTTTTTACTAATAAACTAGGCATTCTACTTGAAATTTTTGATAGAAAAACTTAGTGAGTTGCTTTCGTAAATCAGGTTGAGGCAGCTTGCGATAGTTTACATTCCACAGTGACTATTAGGGGAAAGTGCTTTACATCTGTGACTTATGTGTTAACTAAGAATAAGGTTTTTTGTCAGCTTACATAAAGTGTTTTTACCAACATGTAAAATGTGATTACTGGATGATAAATGTAAGTTTCACCTGTGAGCTTCAAGTTTAAATCTTTTCCAGTTGCTAAAAATGTTTACCTAGGTGATTAGATGGGAAACGAGTGTCTGGAAACTTGGCCCAGCACACAGGGCCAAATCCCTCCAGTCAATAGTTCTATCTGTCTCTAGAAGTGATCTTTGTAACCTGAGAAGTGCTCACTTCCCATTGACCTTTTATGCCATAGTTATGCTTCTCTCTGCACACATTCTGATCACCGGATCAGTTGTAACTTATATTCACAAATGGTCAGTAAGAGTAAGTGAAAGGTTTGTGAGATGGTCAGAAAATAAGAATCCGCATCAGTTCAAGGGTGGATAGGCTGGTGGGACCTTGTCTCCCTTCTCTCCAACAGAAGCAGCCACTTACTCTAGAGAAGGTTATTCAAGAGACGCCTTGGGGGAGGGAATCAATTAGAAATAAGTAAGGGGAACTACCTGCTTGGGCCCCCCTCCTGTCCCTGTGTTGGACAGGAGCTTTTTATCCCTCATAAATCTATTCTGCTCATAACCTCCATTGTTCCTAAAATTCATTCTTCGGTTTTAGAGAACACGAACTCTTACAGGTCAGGTCCAGACATCGTTTTCCCTATGTCATTTGTAGGTTCCCTATATCGTTTGGAGGTCACCCACCTGACATCAGTTTTTCTCCCTGTATCATTACCAGCTTCACACGTCCTAGATCCAGCCACCTCTGACCTGACTGTGTAAGGCTTTGGAAGGACATCTAGGTGTAAGCCATTAACAGTAGGTTAAATATAAAAAGTGTATTCTTGACTTAGAAAGTGCTCTATTTAATGATAGATTTATTAGGTAGAACTCTATTGTAATCAAGGAACATTTTAAACTTTCAGTCTCAAGTAAATAAAAACACCTGCCTTGATATCACATTCTCCTCTGACTATATCCCCACCACCCTCTGCCTTCCTGCCAGGTTCACCAGTACCCACTGTGCCTACTTCCCTTCCTTCTTTGGCCCCTACTAATCTGTAATAACTTCTTATAATGGTCACTGGTGGCATTTGCATTGCTAAATCCAACAGATACTTCTCAGACTCACCACCTCTACCTTCCTAGTAGTGTTTGATGCTTTTGATTACTGACCAATAGTCAAACATTCTCTTCTATGGGACTACACAGTCCACCTTTCCTGCCACGTCTGGGGCCTTGGCTTCTCATATTCCATTTCTGATACCTTCTTCACAAGCCTCATCTGAATGTCAGGGTTCCTTGTAGCTCTGTCCTAAATTCTCTTTTTGTGCTGTTTTTGCATAATCTCACTTATACTGGCTGCTATGGTATCATGAAATAAATATTTGGTGTCATCTTTGCTTCCTAACATACAGCTCCTGAAATCTTGGAACTGGCAAAGTCGCAAGTGTCTTTCTGCTTGCTAGTAAGTTCACTGAGGCCTGATCCCTAAGTGACTCAGGATCAGGAACGATCACCAGAAAGACCATAGTGGGATTAAAGGTTGGAAGCAACATTGCCCCTTCCCAAATATAGGGAAGGCAGACAGGCTGAAAGTTCTGAGACTTGTCTATGACTTATGATTCAATAATCATGTTTAAGTAGGGGCTGGGGAGATAGCCAGGCAGTCTAAGCTCCTGCCTGATGAGCACAAGGACACGAGTTCAATCCCGGTACCACATGCCTTGCTGACCCCAGAACCCCAGGAGTGCAGCACTAGCCCTGAAACAAGGCATGGTGGCCCACACATGTAATCCCAGCCCTGAGGTAGCTGACACAGGAAAATCATTATGAGTATAAACTGCGTAGTAAGGCCTGTACTAAATAAATAAGCAAATAAAATTTCTTTTAAAAATCATGCTTATGTAATAAAGCCTCCGTAGAAACCAAAAGGGACAAGGTTTGGAGAGTTTTCTGGATCATCACACACCAAGAGAGGCTCTGATCACTCCTCGGTCTATCTCCCATACTTTGTTCTTATCATCTCTTCATCTGGTATTCAGCAGTAGCTTTTATACTGCCTTTAAATAAGCCAGTAAATAGACTAGTTTATCTCTGACAAATCAGTCAAACCCAAGAAGAGGATAAGGAGAACCCAATTTATAATCCATAAGTCAGATGTTCAGATAACAATTTACCATTTGAGATTGCCTTTTTTTTTTTTTTTTTTTTGCAGAACCAGGGATTGAACTCAGGCCCTTGTGCTTGCCAGGAAAGTGTTTATTCCACTGAGCCATCTCCCTGGCCCTGAAATGGGCTTCTAATGTAGGACAGCCCTGTGGGACTGAGGCCTCTACCTGTGGAATCTGATGCTATCTTCAGGTAGATAGTGTCAGAGCTGAATTGAATTTGAAGACACCCAGTGGCTATGTAGAGGTATCTGAGGATACTCAGAATTTATAGATGAATTGTTTGATGGTGGAGAGAAATTGCAACATACTGTGGAATCACAGAAATATTTGTTTGGGTTAATGAGTGGGAGTACAGAGTAATTAGAATTTTTTCCTTAATATCTACAGCTGCAGGTTCTCAACTGTTTATCTCAAGTCTCATCTTGTTGTGTTCCAGGTTTGCATAGCTAATCAATAACCTAAACTCTTCTAGTTGTACTTCCCATATGCATCTCAGATTTTAAGACAAAGGCTGGCAAGATAGCTCAGTGGACTAAGGGCCTGCTTTGGCACACATAAGGACCAGGGTTCAGTTCCCTCCCCCCCTGCACCCCAGGGACTGCTGAAACAGCACCTGAGTCTGGGTGTGGTGGTACATGCCTATAATCCCAGTGCTAGGGAAGCTGAAAACAGGTGGATCACTATGAGTCTGAGCTGCATAGTGAAATCCTGTACAAATACATTAAAAAAAAAAAAAAAAGATAAAGCCAAATTCTCTGTCTTTCCCCGTGGAGATGTGCTCTCTCTTTGGTCTTCTCCATCAGGAAATGGCATTTCTATCTCCTCAGAGGCTCCTGCAGAATACAGGAGGCTCCTGCATCATCTTTGATAGGGCCCTCACTGTCAATCTCATCTGCCTCATCAGCACCAATTTCCAACATGCCCTCACCCAAGTTCTGTGTATCAATCCTCTATTCATTATATCAACCTACTTCTCTGTTTCTATTTTCCCCACTTGCAAGCCACCAAAGATTTTCACAACAGTTTCTTCACTCATTTTCCCTCTCCCTTTTTCTCATCTATTTGTCACACAGGTATCAGGAATATGGTAGATATTACTGAAAAAATATTGGATCATAGTTTCACTCAGCTAAAAGCCGGGCGTGGTGGCGCATGCCTGTAATCCCAGCACTCGGGAGGCTGAGGCAGGAGGATTGTTGTGAGTTCAAGACCAGCCTGAGCTACAAAGTGAGCTTAA